>MU734253.1:22011-37828 GCA_026770625.1 Nicotiana glauca | reverse complement strand
GGGGGGGGGGGGGGGGTTCTGTAGACTCGTGGGGGTAGTTAGATATTTCGTGGAGCTGGGAACTGGGAAAGTGATGTATGACTTTGGGAGTTCTATGGAGAGAAGTAGCATTGGGGAGGATCATCTGGTGCACAAGGATATCCACCAGGACGACGTCGAGGCTGGAAGTGTTGATCGGGAAAGCCTATCGGATCGTCTTTTCTATTTCTCTTTCTTCCACCCAAGCTTACTGGGATGTTTTGAATGTCTTTTGAACAACTCATGATTTTGCCTGACTTGATTCTCTCCTGTACTAGCTCCCCCATTTTTAATATATCATTGAAAGGCTTTCCCATGGCCGGGATCTAATGACTGAAGTAGGTAGGGCCCTTGGCTTGTAGGAAAAACTCAACCATTTCTTCTTCACCAATCGGGGTAGTGACTCGAGCAGCCTACTCCCTCCATCTGAGCCCAAACTCTCTAAAGCTTTCCTCCGGCTTCTTTTCCATTCTAGATAGGGAGGAGTGGTTTGGGCTAACGTGTGATTTGTATTGAAAGTATCAAACAAAATCTTGAGCCATGTCATCCAATATAGGCCATTTACCAATATCTTGACGAGTATGCCAGTCCAAATCTGTCCCAGTCAGGCTCTTACTAAAATATTCTATCAACAGGTCATCTTTCTCTCCAACGCTTCTCATTTCACTGCAATAGACCCTCAGATGGGCTACCAGATCTCCACACCCATCATACAAGTTAAATTTTGGCACTTTGAACCCCTTGAATAGGCGAACGTCATGGGACACAAACAGTTATTTGTAAGCCATGTTACCCTGGTCTCCCATTCCTTGCTTATTCTTCAAGGACTGTTCTATGCCTTCCAGCCTCCTGGGTATTCCATCTTTTCAATCTCTTCCAGTGAACTTTTCATTTTCAATATGAAACTCATCCCGCGGGCCCTATTTGTATGAGTAGGAACCTTGTGGGCAACCTCTAAGGGGTAATATTGGGCATGTAACGACCCGATCGGTTGTTCTGAGCTTTTGCACTTTGATCACCAGTTCTTGGGCATGAATTTTCCCGTGTTATGCGTTATGACTAATGTAGATCGTTGCTTTTGGTTTCAAAAAAATTTGTAATGTATTTGAAAGAATAGTTTAGTTGAAAGCTTTGAATTTGAAAGGTTTGAAATGAGTTGAATTATTTGTATATGAGCTCGGATAAGATTTTTATGATTTGGTTAGCTTTGTTAGATAATTTATGGCTTATGAGTGTGATCGGAAGTGGTTTCGGAGGTCCTTTGTAGAATTAGGCTTGAATTGGCGAAGTTAGTATTTTGGCGAATTCCGGTTGATAAGTGAAATTTTGATCTAGGAGTCAGAATGGGATTCCTAGAGTTGTTGTAGCTTCGTTAGGTGATTTGGGATGTGTGTGCAAAATTTCAGGTCATTTGGATGTTTTTTGGTCGGGTTTTTGATCAAATGCATGTTTCAGAAGTTTTAACAGAACTTAGGCTTGAATTCGATGTAATTTGATGATTTTGGTGTTAGTCGGGGTGTTTTGATGATTGGAGAAAGTTTGAATAATGTTTTAAGATGTGTTGGTACTTTTGGTTGAGGTCCAGGGGGCCTCGGGGTGATTTCGGATGACCATCGGGATGAATTTTGGACTTGATGCATTTCTGAAGATTCCTGGTATCTAGTATTTCCGCATCTGCGAAAAAGGCACTGCAGATGCGGTTCCACATATGCGAATAATGGATCGTAGGTGCGGGTGTTGGCCATTTGGAGAAATTCCGCTTAAGTTGACGATTTCCACAGTTGCGGACTCCGCAGATGCGGTTATTGACCACAAAAGCGGTCCCTGGCATAGCGAAGATCCGCAGAAGCGGAGGGAAAACTGCATAAGTGCTAACCGCAGGTGCGGTTTATTTATCGTAGAGGCGAAAATGGCTGATCATAGAATGGTTTTAAAAGCTCATTTTGTTCTGCGAGCTAAGGTTTATTTCCACCATTTTTTAGCAAACTTATGAGCTTTTGGACGGGAATTGAAGATGAATTCGACTGGGTGTGATTGGAGGTGAGTTCTATGACCTAAATACATGATTTAATGGTAGAATTAACATAGAAAATTTGTGGAAATTCATAAAAAGGGGGAAAAACTAGGGCTTGGAATTTTGTATTTCAAAGTGGGATTTGATGGGTCATTTGGGCTCGAATTTGGGAGTTTTTGGTATGTATAGACTCGTGACGAGATAAGGAATTCGATGATGTTAAATTTTCTAATTTTGATAAGTGGGCCTGGGGCTCGGGTTTTGCAAATTTTGTGAATTTCGATATTTTTCAAGTATTTTCGATTGGGGTATGTTCCCTTAGCCTATTGTAACGTATTCATTGTGGTTTTGATCAGATTTGACGTGCGGGGAGGTCGATTTGCGAGGCAAGGGCATAGCGAGCTAGGATTTTGGCCAGCTTGAGGTGAGTAGTGATTGTAAATGATATCCTGAGGGTTTGAAACCCCAGATTTACATAACATAGTGCTATGTTGAGGTGAAATACGTACCTTATGACGAGCGCGAGGTTATTTACTATTGGAGATTGTGACTTGGTCCATCCCTTTTGATATTTTACCGCGTATTTAACTGAGATATGCTTGTTATCAACATGATTTGGGCTTCTTGCCATATTTTAGGCTTCATGCCGACTACTTGAGTCCTTCGTGGATTTTTATCACTCTTTCCTCACTATTTGATATATTACTTGAAATCAGTCCTGTTGATCATACTGTTTTACAAACTCAACCACTTTAATTGAATTTTGAGACTTAAATTGATATTTTCACTATTGTTTGGGCTGAGCACTACTATTTTATTGATGCCCGAGGGGCTTATGATATTTCTGGACTGAGTGAGGCTTTCAGGCCTCGAGTGTTATGTGAGGAGGCTTTCAGGCCTCGAGTGTTATGTGAGAAGGCTTTTAGGCCTCGAGTGTTATGTGAAAAGGGTTTTAGGCCTTATGTTGATATAGCGCTTGGGCTGTAAGCGTCCCCTCCGGAGTCTGCTCAGCCACAGTGAGCGCGGGTACCCATGTGATATGATACTGAGCCCGAGGGGCTGATACTGTTCTGAGTGATTGATACTATGCCTGAGGGGTTGATACTGTTATGAGTGATTATTGAGCCTGAAGGCCTGGTACTGTTTTGAGTTATTGGCCGAGGGGCGAACTCTTATGTGCTCATCTTGCATATTTACTTGCCTTTTTCCTGTTATACTGTGGTATTTGTGCCCGAGGGGCAGATTTTCTGTGCTTATCGGCACTAACTGTTTTGAAATCATTTCGTAACGGTTGAAAGGATTATTTTCAAAAGAGATTTAAACTGAGTCAAGATATTTCCAAAGCTTTCACAGCTTCACTGTTTTCTCAAGTATTGTACCCTGCTTCTATACAGCATAATGGTTTGCTTTACGTGATTTCTTACTGCTCAGTTATTATTTACCTTTGTTACTCACTGATTTGGAGTACTCACTTTACTCCATGCACCTCGTGTGCAGATGCAGGTATCTATTCACCCGGTAGCGGGTTTTGGTCGATCAGAGGTAGAGGTATATGAGTTAAGGAGGTGACTGTCAGCGTTCGCAGCACCATGTTTCACTCATTTTGTTCATTGTTCTGGTTTTGTATATTTTAGACCTTGTAGTGGATTTATATTCTGATAGATGCTCGTGACTTGTGACACCCCGATTAGGGCTGTGTTGGGTTGAATTTCCACTAATTAATATCATTAAGTCATATTTAAGCTGTTTATTTGTGTTTAACTATTTTAGAAAGACGGGTTGGGTTGGTTGGCTGGCCTCGTCCTCACGAGAGGCGCCATTATGACCGGAGCGGGGTTTGGGTCGTGACAAGTTGGTATCAGAGCCTAGGTTACTAGGTCTCACAAGTCATGAGCAGGTTTAGTAGAGTCTCATGGATCGGTACGGAGACGTCTGTATTTATCCTTGAGAGGCTACAGAACCTTTAGGAAAACTTCACCTTCTTGAATTCTTATCGTGCGTCCTTGATTCAGCTTGAAAAGAAACTCTTGAAATTCCTTCCAGGCATTTGTATGCACACATGAGCGCTCAGTATCAGATGTGCCTTGATGGCTTGTGATTCCCTGATCAAAGGGCGAGATGTGATCTCTGTGAGTTTGATGTTGGGCCAGTCAGGAGGACTTGAGGACGGATCTTTGCCTATGGCTTGAGCACCGAGGTGCTGACTGTGTGAGCAAGTATTTTGAACTTATATGTTCGGTAGTGTTCCTATTAGTGGGAGTGACGGTTGAATGGTTGTGTGATGAGTATTTTAGTACTACGGGGTATATCTATGTAACTTGGAAGTGATGAGGAAGGCTTGCGGGATAATAAATGAACCATTAAGTGTATGATTCCACTGTGATTGGATGTGTAGCTCCGAATTATGGGCACGTGAAGAATCTTTTCGTGTCTCCTAGAAGGGAGTGAAGTAAATTTCATGTTGCGGTATGCGTTTAGACTTAGGAATACTAAGTAACTGTGTAATGTGTATAATGGTGGAAGGTATATGGAAATGCTATGTTGAGGCGAAGCAGGTGGGTTATCCCCGGCGGAGTGTTCTGAAGTGGTGTGATCCTTATGTGTGGGTTAGGAGATCTCATGTGTAATGGAAGGGTACGTGTTAAAATTTGAAATGTCGGATTTTCTTAAGATAGTGGGCTTAACTGTTGTAGGGATGAATACAATATTTGTAGAAGATTTACAGAACTAGATGATGTGAGTATTCACAACTTCTAAATGATTTGAGTTTAATCTCACTATGGTATTGTGGCATTAATAGAGTAAAAATATTATGAGTTATTGAGCGTATCTTGATCTATGGCTTCGAGCCAAGTGGGGTAGTCGGCTGTGAGCAGTTGATTGCATGGTTGGGGCTACATTAGTTCCAGTTTGGGGGCGTGCGAGTGAAATTGCTATGGCTAGAGTAAAGGAAAGTTTGACAAAGGTTATATTGTGCTCCATAGAGTATGAGAATCATGGAATGTCTAGAGTGTTGTGGGTAAAGGATGCTCGGCGCATAGAGCAGGATGTTTCTTGGATGTATTGGGATGAGGATTTCATTTTTGTGATATCGGAATGACAATAAGGCACGAGTAGTTCTGTTCGTTAGGTCAGGTAATTTGCAGTTTGAATAAGAGTGAATGTCTTTTGAGAATGGTTCTAGTGTGTTCAAGATTTTATAGGAAATAATTGGGTATCTTAAAGTTGTGTATGTCGGTAGGGATTGTGTTTTCATTGGAAAAGGTCAAGAATTGTGGCATTTTTATGATTAATTATGGGATCCTATGTGTCGGTATTTGGAAGTTAAAGGTAACGGATTTAGATTCGCAGGAAGTTCTTCAGAGTAAAGTATTCTGGAATGTCGTGTTTCTGGGGTTATTGAGAGAGTATTCAGCGACTCATGGGCTTTAGACAGTGTGGTCTTGTGCTTGGATCTCGGGTAGTGAGCCTGGTTTGAGAGATTGCGGTACTACAGCAAGAGGGGATATCAAGTTTAAAATGAATCAGAAGGAAATCTAGATAGATGAGGTAGCTTGATGGTAGACCGAAACAATATGGAAAGGATATGATTAATTCTTTGTATGTGTTCAAGGTAATGGGCTCTTACAGGCATTTTTGCAGCAATGCTCTTGGGTTTTGATAGCTTGCTTCTCTTGGTCTAGATATAAGGATTCAGTCTTGGCGGTTTAGTTTGTACACATAGAGTTGGGAGAGTTCTTGTTGATTTCTACCGTGGTTGGAGATGTGTATTTTTTTCGAGTGTGAGAGGCACGGGATGCGTCATGATTTTCTTCTAGATGGGATCAATGGAAGTTCTTGGCTAGATGGGTTACGGTTTAGTTCCAAAAGGGAGTTCATAAAACTCTTAGGCAGCAGGTAGCCTAAGATGATTAAGGAAATGGTACTGCTAATTGGGAGTGATTTGACGATAGTATATGTTCAGGAAAAGGGCAATATGATTAAGTTGATGGCACTTCGGTAGTATTGTGGCACTTTCTTGTTAGATCGACTAGCGGTATTCGGGTTTGCTTGGTGGTACATGGGAATTTTAGAATATCTTTCGTGGAATGACTGAGTGCCTGAGGTGTGATATGTATTCGGATGGCAGAATTTGGGATCAGGTAAGGTGATTTGTGTGCTACATGGAATTGGAGACCGCAAGTTCTCATATTTAGGCTATGTTGTGATTGTAGATCGTGTGTATCGGCACCGTTTAGCGGCTATCGGGATTTGGAGGCTCGAGTGAATCTTTATTTCTGGTATGTTAGATTTTGGATGTGATGTTGGAATTTAGACCAGTTGTCTTAGTGTTGGGTTATTCTGGACTATTACACTATAGGCTATGCCAGAAAAGCCACGGGTTGAGTGGCGAGGTGCGTTGGATTATGTTCCAGCAGAGTGGCTTACATTTCAAAGACCCAGCGGGTGGCTGGGAAGGATTGCTTTCTTAATTGGGCCTTCGTGATGGATGCCAGTACAGAGGTTTCTACCATTGATTCAGTTCCAGTATTAAGGGACTTTTCGGATGCGTTTCTTGTGGTCGGGTATGTCGCCGGGCGAGGTTGAGGATTTCGATATTGATTCGGTGGGTAGGAGTTGTAGTAGTGGAAGGAGCAGCTTCAGGCTTCCCTGATAAGGAGTTCGTTGGCAGGCCAAGGTGGATGCGTGTTCTAGCTTAAGACGGCTCGGTTGGCCCCGAATAATATTGTTGAGGGATAGGTTGATTCGATCGTTATTGAGCTTGTTAGTGATCTAGGGAGATCTATGAGTTGTTTTCTTTGTTGTGAGATGTTATGATTTGTTGGTTATGGGCACATGTGGTGCGGCTCTATTGGGAATTCATAGTGGAAGTCGAGCGGGAAGAGCAATTGGGTGTTGCTCGGTGAATGGAGTATGACTTATGACCTATGGGGTTATGTGGCGTATGTTATTTTCTTCACCGTGGGTGTAAGGATTTGCTTTTGTTTCAGACATCAAATTGTGCATGGTTGTCGATTTTGATCATAGTGACTTGGGGTGTTTCATATGTGTAAGCACGTGATTTTTGCCCTATATGAAAATAACTCCTAAAAATAGACGAAAATAATTTTAATTGATTTTTAGGTATTTTTCTTTATTTTAGTTGCATTTCATGCATTTTTAATATTTTTTAAAATCATAAAAAAGTGTCGCATTTTAATTTCATGCCACCTTAGGTTTAATTTGCATTTAGGAATTAATTACATTGAGCTAATTGTGCTATTAATCAAAAATAACAAAAAATGATCAATTTTACATAATTAGATAATTAGTTTAATTTTAAAATTTGAATTAGGTTTTTAATTAATTAAAGAAAGAAAAGAACAACAAAAAGAAGAGAGAAGTGAAAAGGCTTGGTCTTAAATTCAAATTGGCCAAACATTTGAAAAGCCTAAAATATTTTTCCCCCAAAACCTTTCCCAAAATATTTTCCCCCCAAAACCTTCCCCAAAATATTTTTTCCCAAAATTACTCCCTACCTCATCACTATAAATACACACACACACACAACAGAAGAGGGACCCCTTTTTTCCTTCAGCATCCCGTCTCCAAACCCTCACCATTTCAGCCATGAAAACTGCACTAAAATCACCATGAAAATCGGCCAAAAACTCCACTGAAACCAGCCAAGAAGAGCTTCAAAATTGCAGAAAATTTTCAGCCAAAAAAACAGCACCAACGTCACCCATAAAATTATCCCAAAAACGCCCTGAAAGCTGTCCGAAAATCACTCCAAAACTCAGCTTAAACCAGCTGCTAAAATCGCTTGAAAACAGTCCGAAATATGGCCAAAACGCAGTCGAAACTTAGCGAAAAACAGCTGTATAATCTGCCGCAAAAGCACCAGCTCACCCATAAAGCATTCGAGGTTTCCGGCGCCAGCGTGGGTCTCGATCAGAACGTTATTTGTTTGTTGTTGTTTTGCTTCATTTGCAATCGAATTCGTGGCGGCTCGTAGCCTTTATCCGATTTTCCTAAGTCTGTTTCTTTGCTTGAGGTATGTAAATCCTAACTTATTTTCGAATCATGAATGAAATTTTGCCGTAATACCCATTGATTCTCCTATTGATCAAGTGATGTTTTGCCTAAGTTTTAAGTTCCGTTGCTTTTGCTCCATTAAGATTTTGAGTTGACAGAATAAGCTATTGATGGATTTGAATAAGCTTTTGTTAGTTAATAAATGGGTTTACCTATTCTTATCTCAAATTATGATATTTGAGTGGTGAAATATTACTACAAAATTTTCAAAACAAATTTAGACCAACTCGGTGTTCTTTATTTCAAGATTTAGCTTGCGTATAAATTTTAATGTTGATTATATCTCTAATATTTATTGCACATGTGAAGGAGGAATGGTTATTTGTGATTTTAGTTTTTTTTAATGAACACTAGCTTAGTTATATGTGCTGATGTATGAACAACACATAAATAGGGTGATATAAATATGTTAGTTTCGTTTGTTGAAATTGGTTCAACTTTAGAATTTTGATTAATCAAATTCGGTTGACTCTTTTCTATGGTAGTATGATTTGCTATCATAATGCATAATCTGATTTTACTTATCATAAATTTCTATAATTATTGTTAAGTTAATCTATAATTATAAGCAATGAATATTCGTAGTTTGCTTTGAGTTCAATAAGATCTTTTGGAATAATTTGAGGTGTGTCATGCTAAATAAAATCTCAAAAACCCATGGCCCACATTTAATCAATTTTTTAATCCTTATAAATCGAGGCGTGCCATTTAGTTGAATTCTTCATGGCCCTCGCAAAGCTAAAAACGTGTAGTTGTTGTAGGCGCATTATTTTAATAATATTACCTTCTTAAACTCGGGTGTGCATTTGCAACCCAAATCCAAATCCAAAAACGTTGAATAAGAACGTGTCGAGGATCCGGGTGCATTTCATGTGATGTGATCCGAAAATATGTTCTTAAACGATGTTCACTTTCTTAAATAAAATAATTGACAAAAAGCGGTAATTAATTCTAAAAAATACACAAATAGGATAACATGTATAAAAAATTAATATTTTAGCCAAATATAATAGTTGAGCGACCGTGCTAGAACCACGGAACTCCGGAATGCCTAACACCTTCTCCCGGGTTAACAGAATTCCTTACTCGGATTTCTGGTTCGCGACTGTTAAATAGAGTCAAACCCTTCCTCGATTCGGGATTCAAAACGGTGACTTGGGACACCATAAATCTCCCAAGTGGCGACTCTGATTCTTAAATAAAAACGAATCCCGTTTCGATTGTCCTTAAAATGGAAAAACTCCTTTATTACTATATCTCTTCCCGAGGTGTAGTAAAGGCGATAAAGTAGCATAAAAAGGAGGTGTGACAGCTCTGGCGACTCTGCTGGGGAATCAAACCCAGAACTTCGGTTCAGGGTTTAAGAATTCGAGCTTAGAATAATTATTGTATTTGGCTTTATCTGATTTTCCTACATATTTTCTGCTAAATGTGCTAAATGCTTTGCCGCTTTGATATTATTTGAACTATATATATAAAACTGTGTCGAAACCCTTCTCTTCTCACCTCCGGGGATGTGCTTACTGGTTGAGACTCCCTATTCTGTTAGTGTCATACCTTGAAATAAGAAAGAGGCCGGACAAGTTACTAAGCCGGACGATCCCGCGTGTCCCCGGTACGTAGCCCCCTCCTCGACTCGAGTTGTCCGCTCGGGTACACAGTCTAGAATATATACCCAAGATTTGAACCTAGAATAACTTGACTTCATATCGGATCCCTAGTAGGAACGCTTATTTGCATCACGTGCATATGACTTAGGGGACTCAACACAGGGGTTGGGTCCGTATAGGACAGGTAACCGGAAATGAAACGACCAACATGATGCATTTTACATGTTGCATTTATTTGTCTCGGGCCCGCATGCTGACCGGCTTTTGAACATCGAGAATATTGTGAAATTGAGAAAAAGAGAAAAAGAAAAAAGAGAGAAATAGCAGTGTAAAGAATTAATTGTTTAGTTTTAGAAAAAAAATTAATGCCCAAAGGCTATCAAAACTCTGCTGAAATTTCAAAAAAAAAATGAAATGAAAAAAAAAATGGAAATGTTTGGAAAAAATAGAGAAAAAAAGAGTCTTTATTTTTTATTTTTGGAAATTGTTTGCAGAAAAAGAAAAAGAAAAAGAAAAAGAAAAAGAAAAAGAGTCTTTATTTTAGTTTGGGAAAAATAGGTTGTTTTATTGTTTGTTAAAAATGAAAAAAAAAGGAAAAAACAGTCATTATTTTGTCTTGATTTGAAAAATAGAAAAGAAAAATGGTTTGTCTTGCCATCGAAAAATGACAATGAAAAAGAGTATTGCTTTTGTAGTTTTGTTATTTACTTTTGAAATGCAAAAAAATAAAAATGAAATTCAGTCTTGTTTTAAAATAGTTCGTTAATTTGCCCGAACTACGCTAGTTTGATTCTCACCACGTGTGAGATACGTAGGCAACCCTTGACGGGTCCAACCACCCCTTTGCAAAAATAGCCAAAAATATCAAAATTTTAATTTTCGTTATAAATAAGTCGGTTGATGCCATTTTTGTTTAACATAAGCCGAATGTCCTTCAAAGGGACACTGGAAGGCCGTTTTGCAAGAACAGCCACCCTGAGTCAATTTTAAATAATTTGCGGGCACAACCTTAAAATCTCCCTTTCGGAAGTGTTGAAAGGCCATATCTGTAAATCGAGTTTTCGTTTTCATAAAGAAATGAAAAAACCAAATTTTGCAAAAATAGCCCCTTTGCCAAAATAAGTCATTACATGGCCAGTGGTTGTTAAAAATAGTTTCAATTGACATTGAAACCTTCTCAGTCTTGCGGAAGCCTGTGGTGATGCCGAGTGATGCCCCACGAGTCCCAGGATGTGGAGCTTTGATGTACTTTTGATCTAGTTTTAATCATCGAGTTTGTAGTTGGAGTCTGCTTCTGTAATTTCCCTTCAATGAAAAACAAATTTGAAAATCCAAAAAAACATATCTCTTTATTTTTGCATTAATTTGCAAGAACTACGCACGGTCTGATTCATGCAGGGTCATGATATGTAGGCAATCTCCATAAGATTCAACCACAAAGAAAAAAATGGAAAAGAAAATTGAAAAAAAAAATCAAAAAGATGTGGTTAATAATGAGGACCGACTCAATCCATTCTAACAGGTTTTGTTTTGAATTGTGAAGAAAGTTGAGGTGGTTGGTTGTGGTAAGCTGGAAACACAAGATCCAAGGAAAATGATAACTGACATCGAAGCTGTTACGAGTGCTCAAGAGACTCAGGGTCAGAGGGTTCAACAAGGGTCTACTGTGGTTGAGGAAAATAGAACACTGAAACAACAAATGACCAAAATGCGTCAAGCCTGGGCCAATGGCCAGGGACAGCCTTGTCATGAGTCACAATTTGCTACACAGCAAGAACAGTACCACTCTCCCGAGTACCACTCGTACTCGTTTGATCTTCCTGCAAACATCGAGAAGCCTACCCGAAAGAGGGTACAGGAAGAAATAGCCCAAAGAGTGAAAAGATTAGAACAACAGCTGAAAAACACGCAAGCAATGGCAGGTCAAAAGAGTGTGCCCTTCAGAGATCTATGCATGTTCCCCGATGTCCACTTGCCGCCTGGTTTCAAGGTTCCCAAATTTGAAAAGTACGATGGACATGGAGACCCCATAGCCCACCTGAAAAGGTATTGCAACCAATTGAGAGGTGTGGGAAGAAATGAAGAATTGCTTATAGCTTATTTTGGGGAAAGCCTCTCGGGAGTAGCATCTGAATGGTTTTTGGACCAAGACACATCTAGCTGGCACGTCTGGAATGACATGGCACAGGCATTTGTCAAACAGTTCCAATACAACATCGACATTGCCCAAGACCGCATTTCCCTTTCAAACCTGAAGAGGAAACCAAGTGAAAGTTTCAGGGAATATGCCATTAAATAGAGACAGCAAGCAGCTCGAGCTAAGCCACCCATGGATGACCACGAGTTAGTCACTGTTTTCCTTCAGGCTCAAGAGCCGGATTACTTTCAAAACATGATGTCCGCAGCTGGTAAATCCTTTGTAGAAATAATCAAAATAGGAGAAATGGTAGAGAACGGTCTTAAGACAGGCAGAATTATAAGTCAAGCAGCTCTCAAAGATGCAGCTCAGGCTGTCCAAATTGAATCTGGTGACGCGAATGGGAGGGATGAAGAAATCATGATGATATCAGGGTCGAGAAGAGGTCCTAGGAGAACATCTCGAAGGTATGTGCAGCCTCATCAGGTTTTCCATGGCCCCCTTAAGCATTACTATCCACCTCCAAACCCCCCATACTCTGTTGATCCATCCCAGTATGTTGCCCAGCCATCAAATCACCCAAGAAAGCGAGCACGAACATCACGAAATCTCCACCAGCCTCCGCAAAATTTTCAAGTACCTTATAACCCACATCCAAGCCAGGGGTATAGAAAGGAACAAAAGTTGAAAGATAGTTTTACACCAATAGGAGAGTCCTATACAAGCTTATTTGAGAAGTTAAAACAACATGACATGATTGCACCCATTCCTCCAAATCAGGTGGACCGACGTGCGAGAAGCTTTGACTCATCTAAAAGGTGTGAATACCACTCCAATGCTCTGGGGCACAATGTGGAAAATTGTCGGGATTTGAAAAGAGAAATAGAAAGGATGATCCAGGAAAATTTGATTCAGGACAGTGGCACTCAGAATATCATGCTGCATCCATTACATGAGGAGGCATACCTGGTGGGGATGATGCCCGGTGACATGGGGGATGAGAATCTTCTTGAGAAATTGTCGACTGAAGTTGAAGATATTGAAGCAGATAGTGGTCTTGGCAACATTAATGCAGAACTCAGTGGCTAAGATGCCATGCTTGGTAATTGGGAAGGCGCTCCATCTCTTGGAGTTTTGGTGGTTTATTTTGGTGTCATTTCTGTTGCCCGGGTTATTTCAGGGTTGTAATCCGGACATTGTCTTGGGAGTCAAACCCTTCTATCTTTCCACTTTGCTTTGTTTAGTAATAATAGCTTGTTTAGTGCCGTCTAGGTTTGTAATTCTAGTCTAGTCTGTTCGTTTTGTTGTTTCAACCCTTTTCACCATCAGTCTAATACAATTCTCTGTTTCCTGACATTTCTAGTCATTTCGTTTCTAGTCATTTTACAATTCTTTTTACGCTGACTTTGGTGACATGACATGCACACATAATTCTCGGCCTAGTTTTTAAAAGTCAGTTTAGCAATGAAACAATGTGAAAATGTAAGGGCACTCGAAAGAAATAAAAACATATTGGAAAACTTTAAAGCCTGAATCAAGTGAAACTGGGGAGGAAAATAGAACATAAAGAAATACTGTAGAAATTCATCATACCTCATCGGTTTAAAGCCAAAGGCAAGAATGCCCCATGTCTAAAGGGGCCGTTCACGATACCGAAATTGTTGTCCAATGGTGCTAGGAATCGGCAAATACAGAGGGCAAATATGTGAATCAATCAAAAGGTGTTTAATTTATATTTGGTATGTTTTGAATATTGGAATGACAAAGGCATTTTATTCTACTATCCAAACACTTTATCCTTTGTTATCCCTTTGAGCCTTATTATATTTTCTTTCGTATCCCTCTTTCGGAATCAACAACAAAATCAAGAACCCGAGCAGGGAAAGTGAATGGAGAAACAAGAGAAAAATAGTGGAAAAGAAAAGAAAAGAAAGAAAAGAAAAGAAAAGAAAAGAAAAAAAAAAGAAAAGAAAGAAAAGAAAAGAAAAAGGAAAAGAAGAAAAGAAAGAAAAGAGAAAGAAAGGAAAAGAAATGAGAAATAAAAGAAGAATGGAAGGAAGGAAACATCGCAACAACAAATGTAGTTGCCTGAACTACGTTTGACTTGATCCCGATAGGGTATGTAGGCAGCCTCTCTGAGGTTCAGTCATAACAAAAGAAAAACCCAAAAATCCCCAAGAAGGAAACTGGGGCAGAAGTTGTGGTTGTTGCAAGAAATATGATTCCGAAAGTTGTAGTTTTAAATCCACGTTGAATTATTTTGAGTCTTTATACCCTTCTTTCTAAATCCCATCCAAAAACCTGCATTACGGTCCAAAGAAAGACCTTCTGATCAGTCTTCAAGAAATGAGCAAGTCAAGCGAGCAGAGATGAATCATATCAGGGGCAACATTTCAGTTCAAATCAAGGAAATAAAGAATGAGAGAGTCTGGTTGATAAAAACCCTCACGGGTACCCCAAGACAATGAAAGCTGAGAGAAATAAAAATGAGAGAGTCTTATTGGTGAAAACGCTCACGGGCACCGTAAGGCGATAGTGAGTTGAGAGAAAAATCAAAATGAGAAAGACTTGATGGTGAAATGCCTACGGGCACCACAAGCCGACTAAGGATGATGAATCAGATCGTGCAAGCGGAGCATTGAAGCCCAGTTTCATGGAGAAGGTGCAACAAGAGCTGAAAATCAGATTTGCTAAACAGAATAGGCTGCAGGGGCATGTCATGGTCATTAGAGTTGGTATCCTCATCTGATAGGTTTCTACTTCGTAGTTTTCCCTTTAGGATTCATCTCTTCCTTTTTTCTTCATTCCGTTCCTCTGTTTGGTTCACTTCCTCTCTCTGAGTCTGTTCGGTTATAGCAAGTGAGAAATGACTGCAAAATTTGCCACCAGCTTTCCAGTTGCACAAATAGGGCCTGGCTAGCATGTCAAATGTCACAAGTCAAGAAAAATAACAAGGACACCGAGCTGGTAATACTCAACATGCTTTGGGGGATCCTGTTGAAACACAAAAGTTGGGTAGACGTCGGGCCAGGAGTAATGCAACAGATAGAGGGTATTGGGTTTGGAACGAAGAATAGACATTTTCTGTGACAAGGGTCGAGCGAAAGAGCAATAGACTTCAAGGTCAAGGGCCAGGGGTTTCAATTTGGAAGAATAACATATTAATCAACATGCTTCGGGGGTCACATAAGGCACAAGGGTTGGTAAACACAGTTCAAAAGTGGTACAGTAAACAGAATGTATAGGTGCCAAGGATGGCGAAGGAAGCGGTTAGGCAAGAAACAAGCGGGGTTTTCAAATAAAAATGGAAGTTATCGGCTAGTGAGGGAGCAATAGACCTCAGGGACAAGACCATCAGATAAGCCAGGAAACAATAACATACTGTGGGGGGCAATGGATATAATTTGGGAATTCATGTAAGACTCAAGGGTCAGGAATACGCCAGCTCACGAGCAATGACCCAAAAAGAAGATATTGGACCTGAACAAGGAAAAGGGGTATTTCGGTGACATAGATAGCGGGGAAAACGGTTAATTAGTAAACATGAAGGATCTTCAAGAAGAATCAGTTGTCATAGAAAACATATGGGGTTAGATAAGAAGACTAGAAATCGTCAAGAAGGGTGAAAGTTGTTAGCCAAGTTTCAAAGATGGTCGGACAATGCGGAGCATGAAAATGAGAAGAGGAAAGTCATCCCAGTGGGAGTACCACAACCAACTACCACATTTTAAACTGATAGAATTTTCTTTGATTTGAAACAGGGGCATGAAAGTGTTATAGATGGCAGAAAGATATGCTACAGGAAGATTATCAAACTGGGGCAAAACATTTTCTGTCATGTTGAAAATTTTCTTGAAGTCGGGTACCCATATGAAGAACATGAAGGTCAATACAAGTGTTGTTACAAAGAGAAAAGAGAGGGAAGTAGTTTTCAGGAAAAAAACACCAGTTTTAAGAAAA
>MU734251.1:0-160401 GCA_026770625.1 Nicotiana glauca | reverse complement strand
CCTCGAACCAGCAATAACAACTAGAGCACAAGTCCACAGCCCTGAACCAGATAACCCAGCAGATTCGACAACTTCAACAGCTTATTTGAAAGAGAAAAGGAGAAGAGATGAACCAATAGAAAAATCCGAGGACAGCAAAAGAAGCTCAAATCCACAACAGAGAGAATCAACAGTAAAAAAAAAAAAACTCTTCAGAAAGCCATGAATCATCACCCAAAACCAAAGGAATTTCAAACTTGCTTTTCAAATTCTATTTGCTCTTTCCAAATTGAAACCTTCCTTTTAGACCTGAAATCCAGCATTTGGATTCCGAAATTTTTGTTTTATATCAAATTTTGGGAATGTTTTTCCGCGTCTGAGTGAGGAATTCGAGAGTGAGAACGTGAGAGTGAGAGAATCAGTTAGAGAGGCTCCTCCCTCTTCATTTGCATTGTTGCCCTGTATTTTTTAGAGAGGGCAATATCTGATCTCCTGGAAAGAACATGGTATAGGAATAGAAACAATAGTGTACCCTTTGTCGATTAGCAGTAAACAATAAGTCACAAACAAACTTCAATCAGTTACCAAGGAGGAGTCATAACATGAATCAAACTTCCAACTAATCATGAAGGCCAACCAAACCTTATAACAATTGAGTTCTACCTTAAGATCACCAACAAACAGATATTCTAACCAATGGCTGAATATGCTCTAATGCCAACAATCACAAAATCAGCTTTTAAGTAAGCTCACTCCTAAAATACCAGTGCAGCAGTTACGACCACAAACACAAGCTCAAATCATGTTCAGATCCAAAATGAAATAAAAGAGATCAGAAGTAACCTGAAATTAGCTTTGGAACTGAACCAAGACCAAACTAGTTTAAAACTCGACTAAAAGGAGCATACACTGAGTTTCGAGATTCAAATTAAACCATGATACCGACCAGTCAGATAAGAGTCGACAAAATCGACCATAATCTCGAATCGAAACTCAACAACTCTTCTCTAATGATTAAACAAATCTACTGCAAATCAATTGAAATATTTTTTGATATCGATAAATCGAAATAAAGTTAAAATACTAATCTAAATCAACAAACAAGCAGAAATGACAGAACCAAACAATCATTTTAAACAAAACAAATCAATTCAAATGCTATACGAACCATGCGAACAGAACGGGGTCATATGCCGAGGAGAAATATCCAATCAAAAACACACTGAGACAAATTTTAACAACATCTACACTAAAACACAGATTCAAACGGAATATGAGTGGTAGAAGAGGAATCGATTCAATAAACATTGCATATAAGGAATGAAAAAAAAACCTGAGGAAGTTGAGATACTAGCCAGAGATTCACTTGGTGTTTCCGAATCCAAAATGAGTTACACTCTTCGAAATCCAAATGTTATTACAGAGTTTTGCTAGAAACTGGGAAGAAAATTTTGCTCAAAACCTCACAACTCTCTCTCAATCTTCCGCGATTTTGTCCTCTCCGCCTCTTTCCAAAATCCTCTCTTATGTTCCCTCTTCTGCTCTCTCGAACTTCTCTAGAACTCCCTTCATTTGCCTTCCGTCTCCCTTCGTATATAGCCAGTCTCCTTCGTTCAAAACCGTGAGATAGAGGAGGTATAGAGACACGGAAATACCGTGTCTCTTTCTAGAGAATGACCGATATTTCCAAGGGTAGAAATTGGTATGGGCTTGGGTGTATATTTGTTTTGGGTTGGGTTGGGGTTTTGTTTTGGGTTGGGTTGGGATTTTGTTTTGGTGTATTTTTGGCCCAAAGATTATTGTTTATATATATATATATAATATTTGTATTTTTCTGATTTATAAAATTAAAATTAAAATTAACAATTATTCTAATTAAACTCTAAAAATTATTTTAATAACCATTTTGTAGTAATTTTCAATTAAAACAATAAAAGTTAAAATGAGCTATTTTTTACGATTTTTCTTCTATCTTAATGCATATACATTTTTTGTATTTTTTATATTTGTTATCATGTGACCAATTAATAAAAGAATGCAACAAAATTCTTAAAATTGTAAAATCATTTTATTTGGCATTTTTGGAATAATTTGCTTAGGGTAAAAATCACGTGCTCACATGTAGTTAACTATTTTGGGTTCAGTCTCCGTGTCGGGTTTCGGCTCAAGCTCAATCGACCCTGAAGTTTTCGGATCTGTGCGAGCTGGCGACAATGGCTCTTATGCCTTGGGTCAAAGCGATTTTTTATTGGCTTTATTTTCTTCTCGTTAAGGACTTTTGAAGTAATTCTTGCCTTACCCATCATCGGTTTGGGATAACCTCGATTCTAAGTCATTTTGCGGTAATGTTCGAGCATTTCGAAAGGTTTGGCTTGGAGGCTTAGTAGCTCAAAGCCTATGATTTGGAGCTAAAATGGTCAAAGCTCTTTTGCCTATGCCGAGGGTACCCTGTTTAACCAGTTCTTTTCGAAGTAGATTCGAAGTAATATCATGTGATTTTATAGCGACGGTTGGGTGTCCTCGAGTCGCGTTTGTTTGGCTGTTATAGCCATATGACTGTAGTCATTTGTGCTTGGACGGAGCCATTTTTGGTCCCGAGTGAAGTAGTGTAGGTGTCTATATCGAGGGTATGCCTTTTTAGGGGTCTTACAAGTTCGATGTATAGCCTGCACTTCGGGATCGAGTTTATGCCTGTAGTAAGGTCTTACAAATTTTTCATGCCTTTTAGGTCTTAGAGTTTTAGATACTTGGTACATGTATTGTTCATGCGTTGCTTGAGGTCTTACAGTTTTGGATACTCGGTACGAGTATTGTTCATGCCTTACTTGAGGTCTTACAGATATTGTGGTTGCCTTATGTAGGTCTTACAAGACCGAGTCTGCCCGTTCGAGGTGTTATGGCCTCGGGTTTTTTAATGAATGGCGATTGGCGACAGTCTTCGAGTCATTGAAGGTAACTTAGCTCGAAAACCGTCACTTGTAGTTTTCGTATTGCCTTGTTGAGGGCTTACAATTTTGGATTTCCCGACCCTAAGGTCGTGCTTGAAATTTTTGCACCCGTCCTCGATTATTCGGGGCACTTTTTTGCTTTGGAGATGTTTCGTGATTTTTGTGTTGCCTCATTGAGGGCTTATGAGTTTGGAGTCCTGACTCGGAGGTCGTTCAGGTGCTGAATTGTTGATGCCACTCCTTGAGTGCTCCGGACATTTTGAAGGAGGAATTGTTTTTGCGAAAATGCTGAGTTTCCTTTGGAGTATGAGATGCTTCGATAAAGGTATTCTTTGATTAAGTGATTCAAGTACATATGTCTCCGACATCAGGGGCCCGGCTATACTGACACAACTCATTCGATCGTTTGGCCCGATACATCATTTTATTGAGGCCCTATTTGGCATTTTTTGGCTTTTCCGAGTGGATGATCTTCTGGGGGATTCCATCCAGTGTTTGAGGTTGACTGAAAAAGAAGCCTCGAACATTTATTTGGATATTCCTAAGGCATACATAGGCGTTGCCTAGTTAAAAACCTTACCGGTAAAACCCTATTTGCGACAAAAAAATTGGTCGAAAGAAAAGATTGCAGTGGATGATTTAAAACATTAAGGTCTTCGGGCTGGGTCAGCACTTTGACTGCTTTGATCTGGAGCCTGCATAAGGGTTAGTTCAAAAAAATAAAAAATAAAAAATAAAAAAGGAGACAATGTTCTGAGGTCTAATACGTCCTTGTCGCTTGTATGAGGGCACGGTACGGTCCTCTGCTATGTTTAATTAGGTCTAACCAAAGATTTATTTTTATTATCCTTTAGCTCTTTCATGAGTAGAGGTATTGGTTCCGGTGCCACATCGTGCATCACAAATATTTCCCTTGTCTCTTGCTGTTCCCCATGGACGGTCTTGATCCCGTCCTTTATTGGGAATTTCATCATTTGGTGGAGGGTGGATGGCACGACTCTCATGTAATCTATCCACGGTTGTTCAAACAAGGCATTGTACTTCATGTCTCCTTTGATGACATGAAATTTGGCATTTTGGGTTGTATTGGCCACGTTGACTGGGAGGGTGATTTCCTCTTTGTTATTTCACTTGCCATGTTGAATTCGTCGAGGACTTGAGTGGAAGGTACGATTTGGTCGAGCAGTCTGAGCTGCTTTATTACCCTCGACCTAATAATATTAGCCGACCTACCTGGTTCCACTAGCACATGTTTTATTTGAAATGTATTTACGAGGAAAGAGATAACCAGTGCGTTGTTGTGAGGATGCGACAAGGTCTCGGTGTCTTCCTCGATGAACGTGAGGGCATCCTCAGGTATGTACCTTTGAGTTTGCTTTTCTCTAGTGATGGATATTTTTGTCTTTCTCATCACGGGTTCTGGCAGGGCGTCAAAGCCTCCCAAGATCATGCGAATGACATGTTGTGGTCTGCTCGTTTCATTCTTCTTGGCCGCCTCACTTTCTTGGAACTGGTTTTTGGCCTGATCACTTAGGAATTCCCGGAGATGACCCTTGTTAAGTAATCTAAATACTTCTTCTCGGAGCTGGTGGCAATGTGCGGTCATGTGGCCATGTGTGTTCTGCAATTCGCACACCAGGTTATGGTTCCTTTACAAAGGATTTGATTGCATAGCCCTGGGCCACTTGACATCTTTGACTTTGCTGATGGCGAAGACATTATCCGATATATTGATGTTAAAGTTGTATTCTGACAGGCTAGGTGCCTCTGCTGATCCTGAGTTCCTGTTGAATCTGGCTTGGTTGATGAGTCCCCGATGATTCTATCCTCGGTCTATCCTTCGATCATTTCGAGGTGGGTTACGCCTTGGAGAGTTCCTTCGATCTTAGGGGTATAGCTGATATCTTTCTTTGTTTGGCTTTGGGTCATTTGCCAAGAGCCTTCTTGGCTATACCGAGCCCGTAGGGGCCTTCAGCTGATCATCCTCGACCCTAATTTTTACTGGTATCGGTTATGAACCTCGGACCAAGTCACGGCGGGATATTTAACCAGCCGTCGGAGACTGGGGTAGTTCCATTCTTTCCATTTGAAAGCAGGAAAAAAAATTCCTACAACATTCCGTTCTTCTTCTGCTTGATTTTGAAGACGTCGGATTTTCGAATGTCCCCCTTGATGGCCCCGGCATGCGCCTTTATGAAGGAATATGCCAACATGGTAAACTAGTCTATAGAGTTCGGGGCCAAGTTATGATACCACATCATCGCCCCTTTAGAAAGTGTTTCTCCAAATTTTTTCAGCAGGACGAAGTCGATCTTGTCTTCCTTCATGCTGTTGCCCTTTACTGCGCAAGTGTAAATAGTAATGTGCTTATTGGGGTCTGAGGTCCCGTTGTATTTAGGGAGTCCTGGCATTCTGAACTTCTTTGGAATAGGTTTCGGGGCCGCTTCCTCTGGGAACAGCCTTTGTACGAACTTCTTCGAATCCACACCTTTTAGAATCGGGGGCACTCCTGTAATTTTGTTGACCCTTTAGTTGTAAGTCTCGACCTTCTTATGGTTTGCTTCTATCATTTTTTCGCCCGATTCGATCCTTCTAGTGAGGTCATCGAGCATCTTTACGATGGCAGGATCGGCTATCGACCTATTATTATTTGAACTATTCGGTACCTGTTCGGCCGAGAGAGCGGCCCCCGGTGCTATCGTGTTAGGAGTCTTCTGGTGACTTTGCAGCTGAGTAATAGCCAGCCGTTGTGCCTGCAATATTTCAAAAGTAGCATCAAGGCTAACTTCTCGTTCTTCCCGAGCTGGGGGTTTTTTGGGCTTCCTGTTGGTCACCTTGGTGTATGCTCTTGTTAGTGTGAGAGCTTATTTTAATTTGTCGAGCATCGCATGAGATTTCGTCCACCAGAATTGGTCCTGGTGCATTCTCAAGCTTTTGTGGTGGTTCACCAACAGCTTGAATAGCCACACCATTTTATCCGTCGTTCTCAATATTGTTGTTCACTGAATCAAACATTACAACCTAAAATCAAAGATCTTTGGACAAGAAAAAGCGTGAAAGATAACTTGCGTTGTGTAATGAAACCAGCAAGAAAATAATCACTATTATTTTTAGCCCCATGGTGGCACCAAACTATTTACTGTAAAAATGGTAATAACAATTAAATTTATTGATGGGACTCTAAAAATACATGATCAATTTTTATGCTAGTTGTTTAAGAGGATGATGCTATGTGTATGGAATTTAGATATAAAATGTGGGCTAAAGATAGAGCTATAATAAGAACCGATGATCTAGCAAATCTGGGCCTTGGGCAGACCGATACGGGATTTCGTGGTCGATTTCAGGGCTTGGGCTCGATCTACGAAGGGTAGCTGGGGAAGGGGGTAATATTTGTAAAATAATCAACGAAGGATTTTTATGACTAATGATAAGCAATAAATTAAGAACAAGTATGAATGTGATAAATGAAAGCAATAATATCAAGAGAATATATTAGAGAGAAAAGAGAATGTTCTTCTATATTTCGTGTTGAGTAATTGGAGCAACCCACCTTTACAAAGTGTCAAAGACCCCCTTTATATAGGAGGGGAATCCTAACATAGCATTAAATACAAAGATAGGGGGATGGGACAACTTGATGGCACTAGACTGCCAATACTAGCTGCATACCTAAGGAACTCCCCATTCCCATCATGACCGCGACCAACATTGTCATTAGGTCGGGATCCAACGAACCTCAAGTGAGGGAACTCAACCATAGTCTCACAGCCTCAAGGCCTCGAGATGATCTTCAAAAATGCTTTAATGACGAGAATTGGACCCTCCGATTTTGCCGCATACAAGCAGTGAATTCATATTAGATCGAGAGATACTCCTCATATAATGTTAATCGGATTAAGGGGGATTTATCCTTATGCTCTTATCAGGTTATGAGACAAGCTCGGAGAAAGCAGGTTGTACCACGAGTTTCCAAAATGGTTCAGTACAAGGCTGACTTCCAGGGGAATGCCATTCCATTTAAGTTTGAGACGCAACACATGTGGCATCAAAAGGTCACTGTGGAGAAAGATACCATTGAACCAGATCGGTATCATGCCGGCCATGTGCACTTCTATCCATCATGGTTGGTAGATGATATAGCGGGGGATGCCAAGCCAGGGATTAATATGAATAATAGGTTGTAGACAACACTTCCGAAGCACAAGTCAAATACAAGATGTTGCGCAAAAAGGTCTTCGAGTATGAAGCCTAGGCATTTGGAACAACATAAAGCAGATATGTTTGCAATCAACGAGTGGAGAGAAATCCCTACTAAGTCAACAGAGAGATTGGAATATTTGGACCAGGGGTTGATGAGCTTCAAGGGAAGATGAGAAACAGGGTTGCAGGCTGTTAAAACATGGATGACAATGAAAGAGGGCTCCTAGCAAGGGCATATATTCTGTTGAACACGCGCGACCTGTGGAACCTGATCGAAGGAGAAAAAATGACAAGCATAGAGAAGGCCCCTCTGGGACCATATAGAATGGGAATTATGTTTTACTTGCTTTCTAGGCTTGTTTTAAGCTTTGGTTGTAATAAGGCAAATGCCATTAGTAACTCTTTATCATTATTGTCGTTTTAGTAGATATTTGGTTCATTTACCGTATTAATAAAATGATGCAGTTATTGGCACCGATTTTCTCCAAATTTATATGTCGCTTAGGCCTACCTCAAGCACAATGAGGTCCCCAAACTAGGACGCAAATTTTAAATTCTGCAATATGTGTTTAAATATCGCAAATATCCCTTTAATACTTTTCACTGGCTTGTTTACCTTTTTTATTTTCTTCTTTTCTTTATTTGTTTATTCCCATACCCTAAGGTTGGTTGGTGCATACTGACGTCTTCAGCATATCATACCAAATCTAGAGGTCCTCCACCTCCTCCTCCTCCAAGCTATCCTAAAAGCAAAGGAAAAGCCAAAAAATGGATGATATAGGCAATATCAGGAAAGACAATGCTATGCATGAATAGAATGTTGAAACTTCAGATGGTCGAAGCACTCCCGCACAAAACGACTTCGTTTTACGGTTGGAACAGAAGATATTGGAGTTATAAATGGAACTTTAGCAGGTCCCCGTTGTCGACGAACAAAACATATAAAACCCACCACCTCCCCAGAACACATAAAACCAAAAAAGTCTTCCCACACCTCCTCAAAATACCAATCCTCCACCAGTACTGACTCCTCCACAACATCATCATCAGCCAACCCAGTATCCACAAAAAACTACGTACCACACTCCTCAAAATGCACCACAACCTACCCTCGATCCTCAAAACTCAACCAACGGCCACAATTATACCCAAATTCTTGGACGCTATCAAAGCAACCCCATATACGTAGAAACCTTACCTCATACTCCATAACAGACCTTATACATACTAGAGTCTATCGAGAAGGACCTACTCATCAAGAACATGGCAGAGCAGCTCAAGAAGATTACTAGTCGAGTCTAAAGTGTTGAAGGCGGTAAAGGCATCAAAGGTCTGAATTATGAAGATTTTTGTACTCAGATAGAAGTATAACTACCAAAGGTTATAAACCTCCTATGTTCGAGATGTTCGATGGGATAGGTGATCCCAAGGTACATTTGAGAACATATTGTGACATAATAGGAGTTGGTAAAGATGAAAGAATCTGCATGAAGTTGTTCATGAGGAGCCTTACTGGAGACGCATTGTGTTGGTACATCAGTCAAAACCCAACGAAATAGGTTAACTGGGTAAGCATGGCATTAGATTTTATGGATCGGTTCAGGTTTAATGTAGAAAAGGCATCAGACGCCTTCTACATTCAAAATCTTAAAAAGAAGCCAACAGAAACTTTCCACGAGTATGCTACTCGTTAGAGGTCAGAAGCTGCAAGGTAAGAGCGATGCTGGAAGAAGAACAGATGAATAAGTTATTCACCAGAGCTCAAGATCCACAATACTATGAGAGGTTGATGGTTCTTGAAAACCATAAATTTTCTGACATCATCAAAATAGGAGAAAAAATAGAGCAAGGAATTAAAAGTGAAATGGTGACAAACTTTTGAGGCACTCCAAGATACAAACAAGGCCTTGTAGTTAGGAGGTATATCTAAAAAGAAAGAAGTTGGTGTAGTAATGGTAGCTCAAGGATCGAAATCTCCTTTAACATAACAAAACCCACCACCAACATATCATCCTCGCATCCCAGATACCAACAACCCGCCGCCACCTACCATACTTATAACACACAGCATGCATATTACCACTCACCACCACCAACTCCGTTGAGGTTGAAATAGCCACGCCAACTCTGTTTGAGGTTAAAGCAACAACACCTTCAATTGCACCAACTCTGTTTAGGGTAGAAGTAACCTCACCCTTCATTGTGACGGTAGCACCCGCACCATCCTTTAATTCCACTGCTATACAAAATGACTATGCTGTAGAGGGGAGAAGGAAAGAAAAAAGTAAAAATTTAAGAAACAGGTGCCGCACAAGGCATGACCACTCCGTTTGAGGTTAAAACAATTGAGGTTGAAATATCCATGCCAACTCCGTTTGAAGTTAAAGAAACAACACCCTCAGTCGCACCAACTCTGATTAGGGTGGAAGTAACCTCACCCTTCATTGTGACGGTAGCACCCGCACCTTCCTTTAATTATACTGCTATACCATCAGACTATGCCGTAGAGGGGAGAAGGAAAGAAAAAAGTAAAAATTTAAGAAACAGGTGCCGCACAAGGCATGACCAGGACCGGTAGGGTTTACACACTCTAGCATTTGGGAGGAACAAGTAAAGAAGCCGCTGTTAAACAACATATCATTGAAATTGGCCCAAACGATCTTTGGAGAAAGGTGCAAGCAAGAGAGTATTATGTGGTTGATCACCTGAGTAAAACCCCTGCTTAGGTATCCATTCTATCGCTACTACAGAATTTTGAGACGCATAAGAACACATTGATGAAAGTGTTAAACGAAGCCTATGTACCCAATAATATCACTAGTGTTTAAATGGCTAATATTGTAGGACAAGTGTTGGAAATCCACAAGATCACTTTTCACGAAGACGAGTTGCCACCAAAAGGACTGAGTCACAACAGGGCATTACACATCACGATACAATTTGAGGATAAATTCATAGCTAGAGTCCTAATAAATAGGGGTTCGGGTCTTAACATTTGTCCGTTGACTACTTTGATGAGGTTGCACAGAGGTTTGGATGAGATACAAGCAGGAACTATGAGTGTGAAAGCATTCGACGGGTCCCAAAGGGCCAGGATCAGGGATATCACCATACGTTTGCAGATGGGTCTGACTTCGTTTGATGTTGAATTTCAAGTATTGCACATATTCGCCACATACAATTTGTTGTTTGGTCGACCGTGGATAGATGCTGGTGGGTCTGTTGCCTCAATTCTACACCAGGCTATGAAGTTTGAATGGAAACATCAAGAAGTAATCATCTACGGGGATGGAATAACCCCTTTTACACCAATCAAACTATTCCGGTTGTCGAGAATAGAATGAAGTTGGGTTGAGAAATGTACCATCGCATTGAGAGAATCAATGCAATTGAGAAAGACAAATGGTGGAGTAATATGATTTAAAGTATATTGTTATGGACAGGGTATAAACATGGCAAAGGTCTCGGCAAGAATCTCTAGGGTATCACTAAACAAATACAACCAAAGTGTCATGGTACAACCTTTGGTCTTGGATATCAGTACACCTGGCAGGAGTTCGATAATTGGTCGCCGCCATGGCGTGGTCCCAATTGTCCTATTGAACAACCAATACTGGATTTGCACCAGAGATTTCAACAGATTGACGTTATATGGGGATCTAAAGAAGATGAGGATGTAGCTAGCCTAAGGAATCTAATTTTAGACGATGAAGACATTGACTGGAACGTAATAGTTAAGGAGGAAGAAGACCTTTCCACTCAGACTATGGAAAAGGGAGTTGTTCTCAATAATTGGACTGTTGCACCGTCCCACACCCATCGAGTTCTTGGGTAGCCTGGAAATTAGCATGATCTATTTTTAAAAAGCAATTTTAAACATTTTCATTATTTTGTTTTGGACGTATTTTGTTTTGAAATGATTCCTCGAGTCATCGAGCCGTACTTGTTTTAATGTTTTCAATATCTATTTAATGCATTGCTATTTTAATATTTATTATTATCCTTTACATTTTCTCTCTACAAAATTATTATTACTTATCCTGATGAACCAACAACTGTGACATGTAATGAGACAATGCAACATAAGGATAGTGATCAAGAGGAAATAGAAGAAGATACAATACCTGAGGAAATTGTCAGAGAAGTGGAAATTTTTGAGAAAAAGCCTAATTCCAATCTAGACGAGACCGAGATAGTCAATTTTGGAGATTGTGAAACAATCAAAGAAACTCGCATAAGCATTCACCTGTCACCATCAGAGAGAGAAGAGTACACCTGTTTCCTAAAAGAATACGAAGATGTATTTGAATGGTCTTTTATGATGATATGACCGGGTTGAGTGTATCTATAGTGGCTCACAATCTACCTACCGATCCAATGTGTCCGCCTGTAAAGCAAAAACTCAAGAAGTTCAATCCTGATGTGAGTTTGAAAACTAAGAGGAAGTCACCAAGCAGATCAAAGCTAAGGTTCTTAGAGTGGTCGAATACCCTACTTGGTTGGCTAACATGTGCCAGTTTCGAAGAAGTATGGGAAGGTCAGAGTATGTGTCGACTATCGTGATTTAAACAAAGCAAGTCCCAAAGATGATTTCTCGTTACCTATTATACACATACTAATCGATAACTTTGCCATGCATGAACTCCACTCCTTTGTGGATTGCTTCGCGGGATACATAAGATCTAGATGGATGAGGATGATGCCGAGAAAGCAACCATTATCACTCCATGGGGGATGCATTGTTAGAAAATGATACCTTTTGGCTTGAAGAATGCTGGAACCACTTATGTGAGAGCCATGACGACTATTTTCCATGATATGATTCATAAAGAAATAGAGGTGTACATGGATGACATCATCATTAAATCCAGAAGAAGCATGAATCATATAGCAGACTTGAGGAAATTCTTTAATCGGCTTTGAAGGTACAACCTAAAACTTAATCCGGCAAAGTGCACCTTTAGAATCCCTACTGGAAAATTATTAGGTTTTATCGTCAGTCACCAAGGGATTGAATTGGACCCTTCAAAAGTCAAAGCTATCCAAGATTTAACACCTCCGAAGAGAAAGAAAGATGCGATAAGCTTCTTCGGGCGTCTCAATTACATAAGTCGCTTCATAGCACAATCGACCGTGATCTATGAGCCAATTTTCAAAATGCTAAAGAAAGATGTTTCAACAAGATGGACTAAAGAATTTCAAAAAATCTTTTGACAAAATCAAGGAGTACATATCCACACCACTAGTCTTGGTCCCGCCGGAACCTGGTAGACCTCTGGTACTCTATCTGTCTGTACTAAATGGAGGTTTTGGTTGTGTCCTGGAACAACATGACAAGATAAGAAGAAAGGAATAGGCCATATGTTATCTGAGTAAGAAGTTCACACCATATGAATCACGGTATTCTTTGCTGGAATGCACCTGTTGCGCCCTAACATGGATAGCCCAGAAATTGAGGCACTATTTCTGTGCCTATACTACATATCTCATATCAAGGATGGATCATCTGAAATACATTTTTCAGAAACTAATGCCTACAAGGAAACTAGCAAAATGGCAAATATTGTTGAGTGAATTTGATATTGTCTATGTGACTCAGAAGGCGGTCAAGGGACAAGCTTTAGTAGATCATCTCGTAGAAAACATAATTTCCTGATGAAGAAGTATCATTTGTAGGAGAAGATATCACCAAAACTTGTGATGGTTGGAGAATGTTCTTTGACGGGGTTGCAAATTTCAAAGGAGTGGGTATTGGAGCTATTTCGGTTTCAGTGATAGATCAACATTATTCGGTATCATCGAAACTCAGGTTTCCGTGTACCAACAATATGGCAGAATATAAGGCTTGCATCACGGGGCTCAATATGGGCATTGACATGAATATCCAGGAATTGCTAGTAATTAGTGATTCAAACCTTCTGGTACATCAGGTTCTAGGAGAGTGGGCTACCAAGAATACAAAAATATTGTCATATTTGTACCATGTGCAAGAGTTGATGAAAAGGCTCACAAAGATAGAATTCAAACATGTTCTGAGAATCCAGAACGAGTTCGCAGATGCACTGGCCATCCTATCCTCCATGATACAGCATTCGGATAAGAATTTCATCGACCCTATTCCAAGAAGGATCTATAATCAATAGGCTCATTGCACTCATGTTGAAGAAAAAAATGGATGGGAATACGTGGTTCCATGATATCAAGGAATACTTGGCAAGAGGAAAATACTCGGAGCGTGCAAACCATACTCAGAAACTCACACTCCAAAGATTATCCAATCATTTCTTCCAGAGTGGAGGAATCCTGTACAAAAAGACTCCAGACTTAGGATTATTATTGTGCGTTGATGCCAAGGAAGCTTCCAAACTGCTCAAGGAGATACATGCCAAAACTAGAAGACCACAAATGAATGGTTGCGTTTTAGCCAAGATGATATTGAAAGCATGGTATTATTGGATGACTATGGAAACAGACTATATCAGGTATGTCCAAAAATGACACCAGTGCCATATACATGCAGATATGATAAGGGTACCACCAAATGCACTTAATGTAACAAGTGCACCTTGTCTTTTTGCCTCTTGGGGAATGGATGACATCGGTCCGATCGAGCCTGCAGCTTCGAACGGGCACAGGTTCATTTTAGTGGTCATAGACTACTTTACAAAATGGGTTGAGGCTGCATCTTACAAGGCTGTAACCAAGAAAGTCATCATAGATTCTGTCTAGGATCATATTGTTTCTCAATTCGGGGTACTAGAATCTATTATCATCAACAATGTTGTCAACCTCAACAATGACTTAATGAAAGCTATGTGTGAAACCTTCAAGGTCAAGCACAAGAATTCCACATTATACAGACCTCAAATAGATAGAGCCGTGGATGCCGCCAACAAGAACATCGAGAAAATTCTAAGGAAAATGGTAGACAACCACAAGCAATGGCACGAGAAATTACCATTTGCCTTATTGGGGTATCGTACCACAGTCCGTATATCAACCGGAGCAACTTCCTACATGTTGGTCTACGGTACTAAAGCTGTCATTCCCGTCGTTGTTGAAATTCCTTCCTTAAGAATTATACAAGAAGCTGAACTCAGTGCTAAAAAATGGATACGAAGTTGCTACGAACAATTGGCTCTTATTGATGGGAAAAGAATGAATGGGGTATGCCACGGTCAACTTTATCAAAACAGAATGTCCAGAGCTTATAACAAAAGGGTGAGACCTATGTAGTTCGCACCGGGGTAGCTGGTGTTGAAGCGGATCTTCCCGCATCAATGATGAGGCCAAAGGGAAATTCTCACCTACTTGGCAGGAGCCCTACATGGTTCACAGGGTACTAACAGGAGGAGCACTAATACTTACAAAATTGGATGGAGAAATTTGGCCAAAGCCTATCAATTCAGACGCGGTCAACAAATACTATGTTTAGATTGTTACATTTCTTCATCTGATGTAACTGAACTACGCTTGACCTGATTCCCATTTAAGAGGGGATACGTAGGCAGCCTTGTGGATTCGGTCACATCTTAATAAAATCTTCATTTTTTCCATTGTCAAAAACTGGGGAAGAATTTTGAGGAGAGCAATTCCAGCCAATTGCATCATACGCATAATGGCCAAAGAATCACTTATTAAATTACGGCAGAATTTTGAGGAGGACCCTAAAAATTCTAATGCAAAGATTCGCAATGTCTCTAAAGTGTCTCATTGGTTCATCTAATTTACTTGATATTGCATACTACTGTATTTTTTAAATAACTACATTCATCAAATGCACACATATTTTTTGAAAACTTTATTTCTATGACAGCTAGATGTTACCCAGGGTAACTAAAATAAAATCTCAAGACAGGAGCATGAGAAAGCAGAAGACAAAGGCACAAACCAAACTTTCTCGCAAAAATCACAAGTTTTCTTTAGATGCAGGAACAAGGGATATTTGCAAATACGTACACACATCAAAAATCATAACGGCAAGTCACCAAATGCAAACATGTCTCCAAATAAGAAATACTCTGCTATCACTCATTGTCTTTTCTTTGCATGAGGCTAAAATTGCCTCCCTAATTTCATAAGGCCAAGCACTGCCTTCCACTGCATGAGACTAATCCTATCTCCTCTTCCTTTAAAAGGCTAAGCATTGCCTCCTCTTGCATGAGACTAAGCATTGTATCCATTTTTCATGAGGCTAAGCCTTGCCTCCTCAATTGCATAAGGCTAAGCACTGCCTTCCCTTGCATGAGGCTAAGCATTGTCTCCATTTTGCATGAGGCTAAGCCTTACCTCCTCAACTTCATAAGGCTAAGAACTGCTTTCCCTTGCATTAGACTAAGCATTGTCTTCATTTTGCATGAGGCTAAGCCCTGCCTCCTCAATTGCATAAGTCTAAGCATTGCCTTCTCACACATAAGGCTAAGCCCTGCCTCTCCATTTTGCATGAGGTAAAGCCCTTCCGCCTTAACTGCATAAGGCTAAGCATTTCCTTCTCCTAAATGAGGCTAAGCCCTACCTCCCATTTTGTATGAGGCTAAGACCTGCCTCCTCAACTGCATAAGGCTAAGCATTGCCTCCCATTGCATAAGACTAAGGCTTTTCTCCTCTTCTTGCATGAGGCTAAGCCCTGCCCTCTTCTTGCATGAGGCTAAGCCCTGCCTCCTCAACTACATAAGGCTAAGCACTACCTTTTATTGCATGGGACTAATCCCTGTCTCCTCTTCTTGCATAAGGCTAAGCCCTACATCCTCAATTGCATAAAGCTAAGCACAGCCTTTCATCGCATGAGACTAAGAACTGTCTCCCCTTCTTGCATGAGGCGAATCATTTCCTCCCCAACTGTATAAGGCTAAGCTCTGCCTTTCCTTCCCTAAAATAGAATGCTACACTACTTGAAAGCTAGCACTATTTTGCCTTCCCCGGGGCTAAGATCTGTCCTAATTTTATGCAAGACTAAGCTCTGTCTTGTTTCGCTTATATGACCCATCATTATGTATCTGCATTTCATGGGTTGAAACATCGCCATATTATCCAAAGGCGCCATAGTCCAAAGGCATCATCCTCATAACCTAAAGACACCATGTCATCGCTTGAGGGTCTCTCAATACTGCACATCATTATTCAAAGGTGTCATGGTTCAGAGGCGCCATTTCGTGGCCCGAGAACATCATTTCATGGCCTGCGAATCTCTTATCACATGATTCGTGGCCCGGGACGTCATCGACTAAGGACATCATCCTTACCATCCGAAGACAATCTTCATGGTCCAAAGAAAATTTGCATCATGTTTAAATACTCGCAGTAACCCATATATGTTTGGCGTGCATCATATTTTTAAGTTTTGTAGGTAATCCAATAGGTAACCATTATTCAAACGGGAGAAATCTTCTCTCCGGTTTCTGTTCAAAATGTTCACATTTTGAAAATATTTTAAACGTAACCGACTCCCATCAATTATTCACTTTTCTCTTTAGCTATTAAGATACTTGCTTTGTAACACATCTATTACGTTTCAGATTCACATTCATAACTCTGCGTAAAGCCATCCGATACTATCTTTCCTCAAAAGAACCCTTTTTGAAACAAATGACCACCCCTATAACACCTCCATCAGTTTCGTTCACCGTTTGTTCCAGAACTACACATGGCCTAATTCCTGTAAAACCAGAGATATGTAGGCAACTCATAAACCATAGTTCGGCCTCTATTTTTAAAATCATCTTACTTGACAACTCTTTCATCCTTCCTGAATAAAGAGGGGCAGCTGTTGATACCTAATTTACCCCTCATATTTAAAACAGATAAATATATATACATATGTGTGTGTGTGCGCGTGTATATATATATATATATATGTGTGTGTGTGTGTGTGTGTGTGTGTGTGTGTGTGTCTGTATGTGTGTGTGTGCGCGTGCGCGCATATGCATCATCATTTGATTTATAAATACACACAAGTATTTTTCATAATTTTCCAAAATTTTTAATGACTTTAAATCTATATATTCCTGCATTTTATTATATAAAAATATCCAATGATTATCCTCCAAATAATTTTATAATGATTTAATCGTCTAAATTTATTATATATATCAACATAATATTTAGATATTTTTCAGTACATTTTTATAATTACATTTGTATTTTTAAGGCTAAAATTGCACATCTTTACAATAATAGCTCATATTAGTGTATAATTATATTATTTATGCAGAAAATAAATTTTTATATTTTTATAATGTTGAGTACTTATGTTTAATCATTTTAGTACACAAATAATATTTTGATATTTATTAATTACTTTTATAAAATATTTATTTATCAAAACATTAGGTATTTAAAATTTGGCCCCAAATTCACCTTAATTTCGGACCTAAACAACCCAGACCCTTGCCAATAACCCCAGCCCAATCCTAAGCAACCCAACCCAGTCCAAAACCGACCCAACACTTCTCAAATCTTAGTCGTTGATCAAAAAATAATCAACGACTCACAATACCTTTCCCACTTTCCTTATATCACCTGACCCCGAACCCTAACCCCATTTCTCTTTAGTCGCCACCTTCAAACACCCGTCCCTCTCATAGAATCCCTTGCCTCCTATAAAAAAAACCCTCTTAATCCGTCTCAGCCATGGATTTTTCCATAATTCTTTTACCTTTTGTGAGTTATATCGCCATCTCCTACAAATCTATGTTATCTCCTAGTACTTGGCTATATATGGCAAGTACCATATCCCAAATTCCATCTATTTTCCTTTTGACCGCTTGAACGTGGACATGAATCTCATCCTTATACTTTAGTACCATGTCTATATGAATCCGATTAGCCGAGATTTTGGCCAATCTTCGACTTCTGTCAACTAGGGTTTGAATTTTCGTTTATCCTTACCGATTCTTAACCTATACTTTTCCTTTTCTGTGTTCGACTACTCTTTTTCCATATGTTTCCCTATTTTCAACTTTATTCTTTGCCTTAAAAATGATTTTTGGTATTATTTATGTGTTTACCTGTTGATTTACTAAACCCCTTTGATTTGTGCCCTAAAACTAATTTAATTGATTCCATAATTTTTTCCCCTTACTTGTGTCTCAATAATTTGTTTTCCATGTTTAGTTGTTCGATTTCTACACTATATAAACCCCTTTCCCATTCCCCTTTAAGAGAATCGAGGACACTATAAACTCACGAGATCTAAAAGATTTACTCTGTTATTTCATTCTATACTTTGGTTTTGGCCGACAGAAAGCCAAGACCATTAAATTATGGGTTTTTACTTCTTGTTGTTTTTCAGAACAATAGATTTTTGTATTTTCTTTCATTTTCATTTAACCGGTAAGTTACTTGGCTTTTGCAATTTCATCCTTATGTGCCTCTGATTTGCATGAGTTCTTACTTCTCAATCCATGGCTTAATATGTTCCTGGGTTATTTCTAGGCAGCACCCTGTTAACTTAAGCATTTACTAGTTCTGAGATTATCTACACCTAATTGGGTAACCTGAATCTTCCTAAGATTGTTTAGCTAGTGTGTTGACACCTTAATGTTCATGTATCTATTCACTTGCTTTGAATCTCTATAATGAATTCCCTACAACTGTAGTAGCCTGTGCTAAGACTTCCATTGTTAGTCATACATTGCCTATCTAATATTGTGTCACTCAGCGTGCTCACTCGATCTTGTACCCCTTTAGTGTTTTCCTATGGTCTAGAAAAGTTATCTCAGCGTGTTAGAACTAGTATTTTATGGTGTTAGGTTGAATCTTTAATACAACTAGATCTTCTTTAGTTAATTAGGCAATTATGGCAATGCTTGAATGCATGTATTTGCTACTTGACATAATTTTACCTTCCATTATGTTCTGAATCTCTGTAGTGATATTCTTGCATATATGTTGTGTCTTAATTTGTATTAAGTCTTTTTCTAGTGACTGTGATCTTGCCCCTCTACTAACACATCTCTCAGTATGTATTGCCCTTTTTCCTTCAGTGATTACTTGGCTCATCACAATGCTGTCTTGTTTCTTTTATACTTATCATAATTCCAATAATGTTTCAACTTATTTAGTAGTGTGCATCTGTGCATAATAACCTTTGTCAATCCTGCAAACTTGTTCTTTCTTTAATACTTTTAGTATGTGACTGCATCTATGCTAAGTATTTAACATGTTTCTAAGTCTCTTTTAAACTTACTTTTAAAATTCTGTGATTCGCTCTATTGTTTTCTGTATATGCTCAATTTTGTCATGTCTGTATAAATGCCTCAATTCCTGTCTCTCAACCTTGATCCTTTCTCTTTTATTTATTACTTGGGCTTTTAGAGTTCTCATTCTTAGCCGGCTGAAAGCCAAGGATATTTAAGTTCTATCATCTGACCTGCTTAGTGTGAGCAATAATAGTTATTACTGTGGAAGGGTATAAAGAGATGTTAGTTTGAGGCAAAGCGGGTAGGTTATCTCATGCGGGGTGTCCTGAGGTTTGTGTGATCCCTATGTTGTTTTATAGCGAGTTCTCTTTTACTAGTGAATTATATGTGTTGCAATTTGAGTTTGGATAATTTATGAGAGTTGGCTTGACTGTTAGAAGGGTGGATGCGAGATTCGCAGATGATTTGAGATATTAGACAATTTGTGTTACATAAGCTTATGAAGGATTTAGTTGAATTTCAGTGCGGGATTTTGGGCAGCAATAGAGTATGGTTATTATAAGTTATCAAATTCTTTATTCCTTGGCTTTGAGCCAAGTGGGGGAGTCTGCTATCGATGGGTTGATTGTGTGGTTATGTGTTGTATTGGTTTCAGTTTGAGGTATACTGGTGAATCAGTTATGGCTTACAGAGGTTGAGATCGAGGATGACTCATGTAAGGGAATTTCCAGATACGGGTTTTATTACACTCTGTGGATATATGGAATTCATGAAATGATTGAGTGGTTGTTTGTGAAGGATATAGTGTTCATGGAGTAGAAATTTACTCGGTTGCTTAGAAGTGTTAATTACTCCTTAGGGTGTTGGGGTGAAAAAGGGGCACATGTCATTCGGTCCATCTGGGTGGTGCTATTGAGATTCGAGTAGGGTTGATGAATCCCAAGAATGGTTCTAATGCCTTCAAGATTTATATGTGGCAATTGATGTATATGGCTAGAAGTTGAGAGTTACATTTGATGGCGTCGAGACTCGCCATATTTCTATATCATTATGGATTCTACATTCAGTACTAGGATTGTAAAATAAACACCTTTAAATTTAGAGAAGGTCTCCTCATAGTGTGTATCTCGGTTATGGTACTTGTGGTGTGCTTAAGAGAACATTCAGCCACTTATGAGCCTTAGAGCAGTATGGTTTTATGCTTAGGCCTCGTGTGGTGAGTCCTGGTTTAGAATTATGGTATTATGGCGAGGAGAAGTATCAATTTGAAGGTAATTCAGAAGGAACCTGAAAAAAATAGGATAACTTTGTAGTAGTTTGGATCAGCATAGTAATGGATATGATCGATTCTTTGGGTGCTTATGATGTGGTGGGTTTCTACAGGTATTTCGTGGCAATGCTCTTCAATTTTTGGTGACATGCGTAACTTGGTTGAGTTAGAGGGATTCAATCATGATGGTTTGGATTTGTAAAAATGGGATTCGGAAAGTTCTTGATGGTTTCTACCACGATTAGAGATGTATATTTCCTACTGGCATGAGGAGCATGTGATGTATAGTGATTTTCTCCTGGATGAGATCAAATGGAAAGTTCTTGGCTAACTAAGTATGAAGTTGCTTGTGACTCGGAGTAGATTACGAAGTTCTCGTATTTTTTGTATTATGGCATGATATATGCGGTGTGTTGTGAAGGATTGGGATTTGCATATGTAAGGTCACGATTCAGTTTTGAAGGGAAGCTCATGAGTCCCTAGGCAACATGGACAGTTTCAGATGACTAAGTGAATGATATTACTACCTGGTATGGCTTGATGAGAGTATGCATTCTAGAAAGGGGCAATGTGGTTTGATTTATGGATACTTCATTGGTATTGCAGGCACTCTCCTAGTTGATCGACTGATGATGTTTAGATCTTTCTTTGTGGCACAGAAGAGTTATAAAAGTATTCCTCATGGGATGATCATGTATTGGAGCAGCGTTAGACATTCAGGTGGTGGGATGAGATCGATATGGTGATTTGTGTATTCTATGAATTTTGAGATTAGGAGTTCTCATGAGTAGATTATTTCATGGTTATGGACTGTGAAGCATGTGTCGATGATAGCATGTGTTATGGTTTAGTCATTGCGGACTTTTGGAGGGTTATTTATCTATTTGGTGGATGATTAGAGTTGATTTGGGGGTCCATTGGTTAGCCCCATAATGCTATTGTTGATGGATGTGTCATTCGGTTGTTATTGAGCTTATTCGTGTTCTGAAATGATCTGTGAGTTACTCTTATATGCTACGAGGAGTTGTCACTTGTTAGTTATATGAACATGTGGTGCGATTCTATTTGAGTTTTAATATCGAAATTTGAGCGGGATGAGTGTTTGGGTACTGCATGATTGATTGCGCGTTTCCTATGTTCTTTCCGGATCGTGGTATTGTATTATTTTCTCTCCGAGTTTTTGGTAATTCACTTTGGATACATAATGTCGAATTTCACATAGTTATTGATTTTGAGAAAGGCGGCTCGAGATATATAATATGAACCAGCGTTTGGATGGGATCACACTTTGCAATGAAGTTATGTTGAGATATGATCCTTTGTGATGGATTATTGTGTTTTGGTTTTATGGTGTGTGACTGGTTCTTAGCATTGCGTTGTGGCGGTTCCTGTTGAGCTTGCTGGATAGTTCTCTTGTCTGAGTCATTTTCATGATTGAGTACATCTTGGAATATTGCTAATTGGTGCACGGGTTGCAGGGGTGGTGGTTTTAGATTGTATTGATATGTCATGCCACTAGAGTGGGCGGTTGGATGAGATGAGATTATTGATTTGAATGTTATTTAAGAGAAATAAAATTACTAGCGCATCGTTATGCGGGCGAGAAAAAGTCTCAAAATCTTCCTCACTGAATACAAGGATGTCCTCGGACATGCGACCCCGAATTAGCTCTTCCGTTGCAGCAGAAATTTTTTTTTCGTTTGATCATGGGTCCTTGGGGAGCGTCAGTCCCCCCAATGATCATAGGAACGATGTGCTGAAGTTTTCCCGCTCTGTTTCTCCTGTATGTCTCTCTTTCTTCCCAGGTGGGATTTTTTTGAGTTTCCTATTGATTTTCTTAGCACGTACGCCCGTTAATATGGGAACCGATATCAATGTGTTGGGCGTTGCGTGAGACCATACACATGGGGATCGGTTCTGGTGCACTCTCAGGGTTTTGTAGTAGTGCAATAATACTTGGAACAACTACACCATTATCTCCATGGTCCTCAGGACCGTTTTTTTTATGTACATTCACTGAGTTAGACATTTTGACCTGAAATCAAAGATTGTTGGATAAGAAAAAGTGTGAAGGATAAATTGTGTTATTTAGTAAACCAGAACGAAAACGATCACTGTTATTTTTAGCCCTATGGTGGGCACCAAACTGTTTACCTTGAAAATAGTAATTACAATTAAATTTGATTTTATGGTTCTAACAATACGTGATTTATTTTTATGCTAGTTGTTAGGCGGTTGATGCTAAATGTGAAACTAGAAAATAAGATAAGAGCTTGTAGGCAGTGTGTCAAGCAAACTGAGGGCTGAGAATCGGGGCCTCGAGGTCGATCTAAGCGTTAGGCTGTGAATGGCCGATGGAGGACTAACACTTCTAAGAGCTTTGATGATGGATCTTTATGATCAATGATGAGTAATAAATGAAGAATAATCAATGAAAACACAATAAATGCAACTAATGTAATAATTATAAACAATTTAATCAAGGGAGAATGTGTTTAAGTTAGAGAGCAGAGAATGTTCTTATTCTAGTATTCAATATTGTGTTCACAAGAAATAACAAGGGTCCCCTTTATATATGAGGGGGAATACCAATATAGTACATATGCATTTATTACAAAGAAATGTAGCTGGTACATCTACTTAGCAGTCTGGCATAGACTGGTACTAATCTTGCAGGTGGTGTTAACTTTGACCACGTGCCTAGGGAACTTCCTGCTTATCCATGATAACCAGCAATTTGTGTTTCCTCGATATCGGACATAAAGAACCCTCAAGGTCAAACCTCGAGCTGTATCCCGTGCCTTCAAGGTGAAGCTACGGAAAGACACAATGATCGTAAAATTGGGCTCTCCGATTTTAGTCGTATACAGTATCCGTTACCAAATCATTTCATTAGTTACATCATTGTTAAGTTTCAAAATATACACATCTTATGATTAAGTAAAACAAGAGTCTAAAACACAAGTTAACCCGTTGACCTTTCCAACACCCATATACAACCCTATTTACCTCGAAAAATGTGAGTAACAATTAAAGATATTTTTTGGGTTTAAAAATATGTGACATATTCTAATACTAGTGGTTATACAAGTAATATTAAGCTTAGGTAAGAATAAATGGTGCATCAAATCAGTGTTGTTAGAGCAATAAGGGCCTTGAGCTTGGTTACCCCAGGGACCTCGAGGAAATCTAAGAACAATAATGTATGAATAATAAAGTAAAGACAATAAAGCTGAAGAACAATTGTTGAGCATGTTAAACAAGAAAAGCAGAGTAGAATGTTCTATTGTAGTGAATAATTTGAGATGATCCTTACAAAATAATTGAGGTCCCCTTTATATAGGAGGAGAAAACCTCAATATAGCACATCCCTAATTGTGGTAAAGAATTCTATTGGTACAGGTGCATAACAACCTAGTACGACCCTGTACCATTTTGTACAAATCTTATCCTTTAATTTATGCCATGGTCCAAGTATCTTTGAGAAATTCCTGCTCTTTCTTGAGTGTCTTCGAGATTGTACTGCCCTCGATGTAGGTGGTGCTAGGCCTTTGATCTGCTCCTTCGAGGAGTGCGTCCTTCAGTCGGGTCCGACCTCCACTTTGAGTCGCCTTGACTCGGACTCATAGCCCAATTTAAGACTTCAAAATCACGTTCCTTGATTCTGTACGTATACAGATAGTCCCCGCATTTATTAGAATGAAATGATATGTATTCCCGAAGCCCTTAGTAATGATGTCATCCTTGTAATGCAAGCGTTCAAAGTGACCGAAATGTCTTGTCGGTCCACTTCCCCAAAAATATTGAATGCATGCCACCATTGGCCGACCACTAATGTCGTAGAACTGTCATTACCCGTCGATAAATATGAGGCGATCCCTTCAAGTAAAGAACATCACCCTTTCTTCTTCCCTTTGCCATCTTCATCTCTTTCTCCAATTACCCATTTCCTCCGTCTCTTTAAGTGCCGGAAACTGCCAAGCTGTTGCATGAAAGACCACATCCCTGTGCATTCGTTATACTTAGCTTATAACAATGGCCAAAACTTCCAAGACAGTCCCTAAAAAGAATAAAGCATTATCTTCCTCTTTCTCCCGGCCGGCCAAACCGGTGATGCCGCCGACACTTGAGGAAATCACCCCTGGTGATTGCATTATCAAGAAAGACTTTAGTATCAAAAATTCTCCGAAAGGGTGATCTCCCCCTTCGTTGCAGTATTTTTCTTAAAACTTTGAGGGTTTGGAATTAACCCTTAGCCACTTCGTTCGGTTGTATTGGCCCCGATTATTTCGAGGGATAATCAAGATGCAACGCCGAACAACGAAATCCTTCTTTGCCATCACCGACGAAACCAAAGATCGGGGTTGGATGACCTGGTTTGTAGAGTAAGAACTTCAGAGATCATCCCCAAGGAAAAAATGTCGTTCTCGGAGAGGTGGTGTTCATACCCAATTTTTTCCTATATATATTTAATACGCAAAACACCTTCAAAATAGTATATGTATATATATATATATATGAGCATTTCCAAGGGTTTTATTATTTTTTCTTATTTTAAAAGTTTTTTTAATTGATTTATTTCCCCTTTTTAATCCATAAAATCCCAATAATTATTCCTAAAATTATTATTTTTGATAATTCGTCTATTATATTTCTATATTTATACCAAATATGGCTAACTTAATTTTAACAATTTTTTTTACAATTTTATTTAGTATTTTTAAAGCTAAATTGCACATAATCGCAATATTAGCCATTTTAAACTTTAATTATGTTTTAGACGCATAAAATTAGATCATGTATTTTTAAATTATTAATTATATGTTATAAATCACTTTAGTACTTTCAATTTATTTTTTAGAAGCCATTTACTATTTCTTATAAATTAAAAAGGGAAAACTGGTTATTTAAATAATAGCCCCTTTTGTACTTCAAATCTAGCACAAATAAAACACCTAATTCCCCTGCCCAATTTCTAATTAAACTCGACCCAGCACTTTTAAACCCTACCCAAACCCGAATCCCCACTACCCCATTTAATTTGGGCCGTTGATCATTCAAATCAACGGCCACCATTCTACCTGCCTAAAATAAACCCAAACGACCCCCTTAACCTAGTTTATTTCCACCAACCCGCCGCCCTTAAATCCCCTTCCTCTCCAATTCCCTTTGCAACCTCACTCAAACGCTAACTGCCGCCACCCAAACCAACCCTAATCCCCTTCGATTCTCACTCAATCCATGGACTCACATGGCTGTTTGAGACGTGTACCGGTCTCCTATGTCTCCTGGTTGCCTGTTTTCGTGATTTCATGGAAAATCTCAAAAGAGATCTAGTCAAGTCTTTGCTCAACTTCTATCTATGGTCTTTTCCCGGCCATCCATGGCTTTTCCGGCTAGATCGGTAACTTTTCGAAGTCTTTCTTATTTTTTCTAGGTTCTTTGGAACCCTAACTTTAAAGGCTTTTCGATTTTCTTTCAGATCTGTCTTTGATCTTTGTATGTTATGAACCTCTTAAGTGTTTTCCTTAAAGGTTTTCCGATTTTTTTCAAAGCGATACTGCTCCTTCAATGATTGGGGTTTTCTTAACCTCTTTTAAAAGATCTTTTCACCGATTTTTTAGTGTTATTTAGTGATTTTAATATGTTTCAACGATTTGTTTATGTGTTTTTTCTGCCTGGTCATCGTGTTAAAACCCTAAGTATATTTGGTTATATTCGGGGTTCTGAAACTGTCTTTTTAACGTATGCTTGTCTCGATTGAGTTCTTCATAGTTAAATACTTTCGTTTGTTTGTCTTGACTGAGTATGAGTTCTTATCGTTTTTGTTAAAACCCTAATTTACTAACACTTTTCTCACTTGTTACTGTGAGTTTTTAAAGACTTCCTTTACATATTGTCGTGTGTTGGTCTGATCTTTTTTACCTGTTGCTATGTGTTAGACTGGTTTCTTCATTTTGGTTCTATGTGTGAGCCATGACTGCTTTGAGCTTGTTGAATGCTTTGAGTAGTCCTTAGCCTATTCATGTCACTTATATATGTTTATGTTCATCTAGTTTGCTCATTTTTGTCAATATGTTTGACCCTGCATGTCTGATACGCTTGTTCATTCTTTTCTATATATATGTTGAATTGCAGAATCATGATTCCTTCTTGATTGATCTTGATTTCCTCTAGTTATGATTGATTGCAAAGGTTTTCTTATAAACCCCTAATTTTACTCGTTTGATTAAGTTTATTGATTCTCATTCCTTTTTTTGTTGTGATGTTTCACCCCTGCTTAATCCTTTCCCCAAATTAAATATATTATGTACTTAGACTCAATTGTATACTCTATATTCTTACTATCCCTTATATGGTCGGAAATCAATCTTCCTCAAATTGATTTTCTTTCCTTAAATATCCCTATTAGTATATGTTAAGTAGTAATTCCTTGATTAAAAGGAAGTACTTGAATTAATAGGATTCTGATTGTTATTATTTTCATATTTGTGTTAAAGCTTTACTTGTTACCCTGTTTTCTACTCGTTTTCAAAGCTATAAATACCCTATCCTCTCTTCTCTAAACATACAAACAACTGATTTCAAAACACACACTTACACATTCAAACTCTCTTTCTTTCTCTACTATTTATGCTACCGTCTTGTCTTGTCGGCTGAAAGCCAAGGCTAGACTGTGGAATTCTGATTGCTTTACTTTTCTTTTCCTACACTTGCTTCTTCAACTGGTATGTCCCTAGTTTAAATTCTGAAACTCAAACCTATGTGTTCCCTTGTTGCCAATCACTGTCAATTTCTGCACTGATTTAATGGCTCATGTCAAAACCCGGACTCCTCTCCGCGGAGGGAAAAAGGGCGCGCGACAGCATAACGACTCTGCTAGGGACTTTTTTTCGGCTTTTACCATTTCAGATTGTTCTTGTGAATTTTTACCCCCCCCCATGTGCAATTAGTTGTTTAGTTTCTTTAAAGCGTTTAATTTTTTTTTCAAAAGTAAAACTGACATATCATTCTTTTTTCCTTCCTTTATTGCTACTTTAAATTATAAAAAATGTTATGTTTAATGCTTTCTTAATGTGCAAATACATGTCAACATGCTTTAATTATTGCATAATCATGCTCAACATCATACTCCACTCGTGCCAAACAAATACTATAGCAACGCTTGATGAGTGGTTGCGCTCTTCCTATATCATTACCCCCTAAATTCAGAAAGGCATATTTGCGGTAAAACTAGTCGATCAGCGGTGAAGTCGAAAGTTCCATGCCTTACCCCTTGAGTTGTCCGCTCAAGGGTACCAGTATAAAATCTCATAGAAACCTTACTCTGTTAAATTTTGTGTGCATCATGGTCAAACCTAGCCGGGTCAGTTATGTTGTCCACATAATGATCCTTTAAGATAGTCTTGTCCAAAGTCCACTAGGTTTCCCTAAAACCCAAATAGACATTATCACGTTCTATGCATTTATTTGGAGAATTAAATGCTTCATGCTAATTGTTGATGTCAAATAGTCGAGTCTGATGGGGATAAAGGCCTAACCTTGTTTGCCTTGTAGAAAGATGAGGCACGAAGTCCCTAGATTTGGCATGGTCGCCAACATCCCTCTAAGATTGCTAAGCTGGTGGAGAAATTTACATTCTAGTGACCAAATCCTCGTCAGAAAATATCTAGGTAATCTACCATTTCTCCTGGAGATTCAACCTAACAACATGATCATAGAAGTTGCTACGTTGTTTTGGGATTATGAAAGGGCTGTGTTCCACTTTGCGAATATCGGGATGACACCTTTGCTAGAGGAGATAGGAGGACTAGCCGGTATAGTGTGGGAAACTCCGGGTCTTCTAATGCCTGAGAACCGCACAGGCAAAGGTTTCCTAAAAATGATGGGTTTGAAGAAGAATGCAGACTTGACATGCCTAAAGGAATCATACATTCATTTTGACTAACTGTATGAAAGGTACGGTCACAGCAAAGCCCACCGTACCTACCTTGATGAGTGTGCCATCACGTCCTTGGGACACATCCATCGCAGGGTTTTTGTCTTCATGTTTTTCTTCCTAGGTCTGATCGTGTTTCCGATGAAGAAAGGGAGAATTCATACCAGGCTGGCTATGATAACAAGACCCTAATGGAGGGGATTGGTGGGCATACATTCGACATTGTACCCATGATCATTGCAGACATATACCGAGCCATAGAGAAGTGTCAATGAGGAGCAAAACATTTCGAAGGCTACAATTTACTACTTCAACTCTGGCTCATGAAACACCTCAAAAATGGTGAATACTGACAAGAAATTCAGTGAAGGGACGGGATGATCACATCGCTTTCCACCATCCAAAGTGAATGAATTACATCCCCGACATGTTCGCTCAGCCTGAGAATGCCAAAGGATGGGTTAAGCTATTTGATAATCTGACCGAAGAACAGGTTCAATGGATGTTCGAGTGGTTTCCGAAAGAGGAGTTCATCCTCAGATCCAGAGATGCACCTTTCCTAATACTAATTGGTCTAAGAACAACATACCCTTACGTTCCTCTTCGAGTTATAAGGCAAGCTGGTAGGAAGCAAGTCATACCCAGGGTCGACATGATGAGCCACTTCCGAGCTGACTTCCAAAACGATGATAGTCCTACAAGTGCCAAGCCCAACACATGTGGCATTGCAAGATCGTAATGGGGAATGACACCATCGAGCCAGACAGATATCATGCCGGTTGTACTTCTTTCTATTCAGGTTGGTTGGAAGACAATCATGATTGTGTGGGCTAGCCAGCGTTCGTTCGAGGTCATATAATTATAGATGAAAAGGTCGAGGTTAAGTCAAGTACAACCAACTGCGCAAAATGATCCGTGAATGCGAGAGCGAACACCGTGAGATACAAGATTCCAATTTGAAGTTGACTGAGGAATGGAAAGATATGGCTATCAATGCCAACAAAAGGCAGGGATACTTGGACCGAGGCATAGTAGAACTGGAAAGAACATTTCTCAAAAGAGTTGAAAATTGTTAAGAGGCTGAAGGGACCGAAGGTGGACATCTAACAAGAGCGTACCTGTTGCTGGGACTTCGCGATTTGGGGAGGCTGTTCAACGGAGCCAAGGATGCCGAATCTGGGGAAGGTCTCTCTAGGACCAAGTAGATAGAAGTTTATCTTTTTCGCTTTATAAATGTAATAAAGCCAATAGCAATTAGTGACTTTTATTTCATATTTATTTAGCGTCAATTTGGGACTCGTCTTATTTTTATCAATAAAATTAGGCAATTAGCATTCTAAGTTCTCCAAATCAATTTGTTGCTAGGCCCCACCTCAGACACAACGAGGTTCCCAAATTAGGACATGCTTTACATTCCTGCACTATGTGTTTAAATATTGCAATACTTTTTTTGATCCTCACTGACTTAGTTACCTTTTATTTTTGTTTTTATTATTCCCTTCCCCAAAGGTTAGTTCGTGCACTCTGGCATCATCATCTTATTCCGCGAGACCTAGGGCCCCTCCACCTACTCCTCCTCTTAGTCCTGTTAAAAGCAAGAATAAAGGCTAGATGGAAGATTTGAACAACATCAGGAAGGGGAACCTAACTGAACGGGTTGAGGCCACTGATGGTAATGGTATTCGGGTACCTAACGAGAATGTGTCACGACTTGAGCAAAAGCTATTAAAATTTTGGGAAGAGCTCGATCATGTTCGGAATCTGGCAAGCCTGTCATTTTCCCTTAGCACCCCAGATGTTAACTTTCCCAACACTAAAAACCCTACACCTCCTTAAAATATCACAAAACAACATAAGCATCCCGCTCCTCACCATCCCGTTGCTCTACCAAAGAACCAATGCAACACCTGCCATACCCCAAATAGCACTTCACTACTCATCCTAGAACATTAGAACTCTACAAATGATCATTTCCACACCCATACACCACGCCACCATAACAATCCTATCTACGTGGAAACCATGCCACACTCCACCCTACCTATCTCATGTACACCTGAGTCTAACAAAAAGGATCTGCTTATCAAGAACCTGGATGAGGAACATAAGAAATTGACCAGCCGAATTCAGGGCGTTGAGGGATGCAAATGAATCAAAGAGCTTAACTATGAGGATCTTTACATACAACCTGATGTTGAACTGCCCGAGGGGTACAAACCTCCTAAGTTCGAAATATTTGATGGTATGGGTGATCCAAGGGTCCGCCTGAGGACATACTGCGACAAAATGGTTGGAGTAGGTAAGGACGGGAGAATCCCCATGAAGCTGTTCATGAGAAGCTTGAAAGGAGATGCATTTTATTGGTACATCAGCAAAGATCCCAAGAAGTGGTGAAGCTAGGTAGACATGGTATCTGACTTTATGGAAATATTCTGGTTTAATACGGAGAATGCAACAGACGTGTTCTATATACAGAATCTGAAGAAGAAGCCCACAGAGACGTTTCACGAATATGCTACTCGCTGGAGGTCCGAAGCTGCTAAGGTTAGAACTGCCTTAGAAGAGGAACAAATGAACAAGTTCTTTGTCCGGGCTCAGGACCCACAGTACTATGAACGACTGATGATGATTGAGAACCACAAGTTCTCCGACAATATCAAATTGGGTGAAAGAATTAAAGAAGGTATCAAAAGCGGTATGGTTACAAACTTCGAGCCCTTGCAAGCTAAAAATAAGGCTTTACAGTCCGGTGGTGTGTCCAAGAAGAGGGACGTAGGGGCCGTGATAGTTGCACAAAGAACCAAGTCTCCCCTCAAATACCAAGCTTACCCAATACCTCCACTCACATACCAGCCAACCCCAAATTACCAAACACCCACATACCGAGCTCTACCACCAACTTATCAGTCATCTCCACCTCCTACATATCAACCTGCTTCACCTAGATACTCTCTACCCGCTCATGTATACCAAACCTATAATTCTCAACCATCCCATTATCAATCACCCCCTGCACGCCAAAACTTCCCGACCTCGACCAAATTTTGATCGCAGACCTCCAAAACAGTATACAACCATAGCCGAACCCATTGACCAGCTAGATGAGAGACTCAAAGTTGCTGGTTATGTCACCCCATCCCTGTGCAACCCCTAAGAATCCTTCTTAGTAGGTTAACCCAAACAAATCCTGTGCATACCACTCCGACATGAAAGGGCACACCGTCGATGAATGTCATCCCTTGAAAGATAATATACAATATTTGATTGATAGCAAGATCATAGTGGCAAAAGAACCCGCTCTAAACATCCGCAACAACCCTCTGCCAGACCATAAGGGTGGAGGTATCCACATGATTGAAATAGAAGATGACTGCGACCCCAAGGGATCCATCAAGTTGATCACAGAAGGTGATAACCCAAAGAAACCAACAATTACTCTCAATCCAATCATACTCCAGATTCAACCGTATGAGGATGCTGAGGTGAATATGTCTGTACCACTTGAGCTTGAAGCAACATCATCTGCAAAGACATCAACACCAATTGAGGTTGAATTCGTGTCTCCGACAAATGCACCCGCACCATTTGAGGTTGCAATCCTTCCACCCAAGGAACATGTTCCGTTCGGCGTTGGGATGGCCACGCCCATCCCAGTGGCGATGACAACCATGAACAAATAGGATTTAGTATAATCCTAGAGATATGATTTCTAATGCAGTTTGAAAGTGCAGAATTAAAACAAGACCTATATGCATGTTTTCTACCCTTGCATGCATAATTACCCAACCCTTTTCACTAGCCAGCCCCAAATATTTATTACTAATTATTACAAACTAGGAATAATAAATTACATCAAAAAAGCACAAAGAAAATTTACAACCAAAGTAAGCCTGATTCTTAACTTCCTCTCGGAGTTATAAGATAAACCAACTCAAAGACCACTGATCCAAAGCCTTTCTCATACTTGAGTGTCTCAGGGTTCCCTAAGGGCCTCGGGCAGTGCTCACACCCAAGTTTCATAACCAGAATAGGAACAAGTGCAGTGTGACAGTTCCAACCCTCATGTGTCCAAGTTCAGGGGGAGCTCATGGGTCCCAAGAAAAGGCTCACACGAGGGGGGGGGGAGAGGGCAGAACTTAAGTCTAAGAAGATATTGTCATGCCCTAAACAACCCATAAGTTTCAAACAAATTGGTGTAGGGATTTAGGATTCATACTGCACTGATTTAGAGCAAGGGAAAAAAATTACAGCATGCTAAATAAAGATACTGAAATAGATACAAGCAGCAGGCAGACTAGATTGCAAAAAAACATTAAGTAACCAAGTTGTTGTTGATGCTGAAAACTTAATTAGAACATACCAGTTTAAAGAAGCAAAATGTAGTAAAGAAAAGCTGCAGGACTTCGCTTTGTCTTTCAAACACGTCACAGTACAAGTAGCAAAGCAAGAGAGAGTGTTTTTAGTGTAAGTGTGAGTTTTTGAATCAAAAGTGTTCGTGTCTTTGTGTTAATGAGAGAGCAAGGTACTTATAATTTGAAAACAGGTAGAAAATAAGGCAAGAATCATAGCTTAGCAGTAATTATGGAACTATGTGCTAATTAGAATCAAATCACTATAAGTACATCCTTTAATTAAGGAGTTAAATTTAAACGGTAATATGCAAATACTAAGTAATGAAAAAAATCACACAAGGCTGAATATAACAAATAAGGAAATATTTTCAGCATAGTACTAGTAGACAATATGTAATAGAGACTAGGTTCATCAGATTCTAAACAAGGAAAGGTCGGTAAGAATCAAATACACATGTAACCAAGGTAGGGAAATTAATCGAATTAAGTAGGAAAGTAGGGATCGAAAGTTCACAAGAAAGTGTCCAAATTCGACCATGAAACAGGGAAATCAGTAAGGCGAAACAAGGAAAGAATCAATTACTTAACATACGAGTGCAATCAGAATTTCACAAGGGATGATTTGAAATCAATCCAAAATTGAAGTTCATTTAAGAGGGGAATTCAGAATATAAATAGAGTGCATAAACATTAGGCATGCGAGGCCACACTATGGTAAAGAGAAGCAGCACGCAATTACAATCACATAGTTAGTAGACACTGAACTATCTAAACATGGTAGTCACATAGGTCAATTTAATTAACTTAATAACTGAGAGAAGAGAGAGTATCATAAGCATGCAAAGGTTCAAGTAAAAAGGTCCTTCTGAAAAAGTATAGTCGAGTTTCAATGATAGCAGGAAATCAAAATCAAATAAAGAAACAAATGCTGAAACAAAAAAAAAAGATTCAAATCCAGTCAAGCAACTTCAAACAGATGAGTTGCACAAGAAGCTTCAGAAGATCGAATACACCCCAAAGAAATTAGGGTTTTTGAAACCAATCGATCACAAAGATGACGAATAAGTAAATCACACAATAAATAGACTCGGAAACTCGAATGAACCAAAAATTAGGGTTTTTAACACCAATCGAGTCTAGGGATGAAGAACAGATAAATCAATCAAATATTAACAAAATATAGATTCAGGATCCTCAAAAGAAATTAAAGCTTTTAACATGCAAACTCTAGTAGAAGAAAAACAAAGTAGAACATGTCAAAAATTAGGTAAAGCTTCAAGACCACTTAGCAAAAAAAATCCTAATCGGAAAAGATAAGGGGTTTTAGAAGGTAGAATTTTAGGAGAAATATTAAAAAAAAATTTAGAAGTTTAGAGCAAACACATATCTAAAACAGATCTAAAATAAATCGAAAGAACCTTAAAAGTTAGGGCTTCAGAAGAACCCCAAGTTGTGAGAAAGGCTTTGAAAAATCATTGATCTAAGCAGGAGAATCAAGAATCAGACTTGAATAGCCATGGCTGGCCAGAGAATGGTCAGAGACGACAAGAGAATAGTCATAAACTGAAAAAGACCAAGGTCTGGACCAAACTTTTCCAGGATCTAGCCTTGAAACCATGATAACCGGGCATGTAGAAGCTATATGAGTTTGATAAAGGCCTACGATGGCCTTGGAAGCCATGGATTTGGGAGGTTTCATGGTCGGATTGAGGGCAGCGGCTAGGGTTTGAGAGAGGATTGAGAGAGAAGGGGATTCAGAGGTGGCGGAGTGTATGAAATGGGGTTAGGGTTAGGGGTCGTTTGAATTAAAAAAGGTAAGGGCCGATATTGGTCGTTGGTCATTTAGATCAACGGCTAGGATTAGGTAGGGGATCTGGGTTGGATTATGAACATGGGTTAGGGTCGGATTAATTTGCAATTGGGTCGGGGTAATTGGGCCTCTGATTGGGTTTAATTGGGGTGCCAAATCAGGCTAAAATTGATATGAAAATGGGCTAACATTTAAATAGCCACTTTTCCCTATTTGATTGATAAAAAATAGTAAAATAATTTCTGGAAATAAATTAAATATACTTATATGACTAATAGTACATAAATATTAAATTAAAAATACTGGACTCAATTTTTATAGACATAAACGCAATTAAATCTAACAGAGTCTAATATTGCAACTATACGCAATTAACTTTAAAAATACTAAATAAATTCGTAAAAATATGTACAAATTATATTAGCTATATTTTAGCATAAATATGAGAATACAAAAAATGAATTACCAAAATGATTACTTTGGGAATAATTATTGGGTTTTTCTCGATAAAAATAGGGCAAGAAATTGATTCAAAATCCTTTTAAAAATAAGAAAAAAATAGTAAAACATTTGGACATACTTATATATGCATGCTCTTGCTATTTTGAAAGTAGTGTGCATGTTTAAAAATATATAGGGAAAAATTAGGTATCAACAACTGCCCTTCTTTACCCGGGAAGGATGAAAGAGTTGTCAGGTAAAGATATTGGTCATGGTTCGAGGAGGTTTAAGCCGTGCCCTGGCATTCGAGCTACATACATATCCCTGGTTTTATAGGAATCAGGTGGTATGTTGTTCAGGATCCATCGGCGGAGTATGCCGATGGAGACTTTCAAAAATGGACGCAATGTTCAGGACATGGGAATGGTTAAGGTTTGATAGGGCTGCGGGAACTGGAGCGGGATCGCTCCTGCCGAGATGGCCATTGCTCGCTATTTTACCTCCAAATAAACAATACAAGCATATATGGTGCGTAAATTTAAACTTGATGAAAATTCCCATCGGACCATGAAGGTTGTCTTTGGACTGTTAGAATGACGTCCTTAGACCATGATGTCCTGGGCCATGAAGCGTATAATAAATGATTCACAGGCCATTAAATGATGTTCTCGAGCTATGAGGATGATGCCTCCGAACCATGACGCCTTTGAATAATGATATTCAAAAGATCAAAAGGGATCCCGAGGCCATGACAAGGGGTTCTCGGGCTATGAAGATGATGCCTCCGAACGATAACGCCTTTGGATAATTTGGCGATCTTTCATCCTATGAGATGCAGTATTTGGCAATTTTTAATTCCATTCAATGCAGTAGGTGGAGATCTTTCTGCCATGAAAATGTAAATAAGGTGGCGATCTTTTAGCCATGCAAATGCAAATAACGCAGTGATCGTTCAGCCATGCAAATATATGTAATGTGGCGATCTTTCTGCCATGCAAATGCAAATGAAGCGGCAATCTTTCAGCCAAATGTGGCGATCTTTCAACCATGCTAATGTAAATAATGTGGCAACCTTTCAGCCATTAAAATGTAAATAATGTGGCGACTTTCAGCCATGCGAAGGTAAATAATGTGGCGTTCTTTCAGCCATGCGAATGTAAATAATGTGGCGATCTTTCAGCCATGCGAATGTAAATAATGTGACGATCTTTCATCCATGCAAATGTAAATAATGTGGCAATTTTTCAGCCATGCAAATGTAAATAAGGCGATCTTTCAGCCATGCAAATGTAATAATGTGGCGATTTTTCAGCCATGGAAATGTAGATGGAAGTAGAGCTTAACCTCGAAAAGTAAAATGGTAGCCTTATGCAATGCGAAGTGCAGATGGAGACAACATTTAGTCTCGGAAGGCAGAACGGTAGCCTTATGCAATGCAGGAAATGCAGATGGAGACAATGTTTAGTCTCAGAAGGCAGAATGGTAGCCTTACGCAATGTAGGAAATGCAAAGGGAGACAACATTTGGTCTCGAAAGGCAGAATGGTAGCCTTATGCAATGCAGGAAATGCAGAGGGAGACATCGTTTAGTCTCGGAAGGCATAATGGTAGACTTATGCAATAAATAAAAGGGGAAATGGTAGTAGAGTTTTCTTAGCTGATAGCAGATTACGGTATCATGACTGTTGGGGACATCGTGACATACGGAGTGCCATTGGTGCGTGTGGATATCAAATGTTGGTAAGTGCAGTAGTTCTGAAAGTTGTATTCATGAACAATGTTTGTCTCGTGAGTGTATAGTATGTCAGATGTTTTCGCTATCCAAGTGCCTACACCCAAAGAAAAATCGTGAGTTTTGTAGAGGGGGGAGGTTAGTTCGTATCCCTACTGGCTCTGCTTTGACCTATTCCGTTTTGATCTAGTGATACTGTACGTATCATTGGGGTAGCGTCGCTAAGCAAGGCGATTTCAGAAATAAATATGCATGATTTTTGTAAAAATATGACATAGGTATACAATTAAGAAATAACTTTTAAATGAACCGACGATTGTGATATGGCTCAAGACATTGCGACCTCTCTTGCTAAGGAATTTTGAGGGTCCTCCTCAAAATTTGTCCACAGTTTAATTTGTTGATGCTTCTAACGGCTATTTGTGCGGCGATTGACTGAAGTTACTTCTGAATTTTGAGGGTCCTCCTCAAAATTCTGCCCCAGTTTCCAATTTCGGAGGGAACTGAAAATTTTATTGAATTGTGACCGACCCATAAGGCTGCCTACGTATCCCCTCTTAAACGGGAATTAGGTCAGGCGTAGTTCAATTACATCATATAGGAAAAACAATAAAGATTACATGTAGTAACGCTTGACTGCATCTAAATTAATTAGTTTTGGCCAAACTTCTCCATCCATTTCTGCGAGTATGAGGGCTCCTCCTATAAAAAACTAGTGAACCATGTATGGCCCTTTCCGGTTGGGTGATTACTTCCCTTTGGCTTCGTCTTGATGCGAAAATTTTTTCTTTAATACCAGCTGCTCCGGTGTGAACTGTCTCGACGTGGCTCTTTTGTTGAAGGATCTGGACATTCTGTTCTGATAAAGTTGACCATGGGAAACTGTGCTCATACTTTTCCCATCTATAATAGCTAGCTACTTGTAATAACTTTTTACCCATTCTGCGTTGTTGAGCTCGGCCTCCTGTATAATTCTTAAGGAAGGAATTTCCACTTCGACAGGAATGACGGCTTCTGTACCATAAACCAGCATATAGGGGTTGCCCCAGTTGATGTGCGGACTGTGGTGCAATACCCCAATAGAGCAAATGACAGCTTCTCATGCCACTACTTATGCTTCTCTATCATTTCCTTAAGATCTTCTTGATATTCTTGCTGGCGGCTTCTACGGATCCATTTATCTGAGGCCTGTAGGCTGTGGAATTCTTGTGTTTGATCCTGAAGGTTTCACACATAGCTTTCATCAAGTCACTGTTGAGGTTGGAGCCATTATCAATGATGATTGACTCTAGGATATCAAATTGACAAACAATACGGTCACGGACAAAGTCTACCATGACCTTCTTAGTCATTGCCTTGTAGGATGCTGCTTCGACCCACTTGGTGACGTAGCAAATTGCCACTAGGATAAATTTGTGCCAGTTGGAAGCGGCAAACTCGATTGGTCCAATAATATCCATTTCCCAGGCAGCGAATGGCCATGGTCAGCTTGTTGCATTAAGCTCATTTGGTGGCACCTTTATCACGTGTGCCTGTATCTGTCAGCAATGGCATTTTTGGACATACTGGATGTAGTCCGTCTCCATAGTTATCCAAAAGTAACCAGCTCGGAGTATCTTCTTGGCTAAGACAAAACCGTTCTTATGTGGATCGCAGGTCCCAGCATGAATCTCCTCTAGTAGTCTTGATGCTTCATTTGCGTCGACACACCTTTGTAATCCCAAATTAGGGGTCCTCCTGTACAGGATTCCTCCGCTGTGAAAGAAATTATTAGACAATCTCCGCAGTGTGCATTTCTGGGTAAGATTGGCAAGCTCCAGGTAATCTCCTTTTGCCAAATATTCCTTGATATCATAAAATCAAGGCTTTCTATCTGCTTCCTCTTCAACATGGGCATAGTAAGTTGGCTGATCATGGATCTTTACTGGAATGGAATTCATGATGTTTTTGTCGAGTTGCTGTATCAGGGATGATAAGGTAGCCATTGCATCAGCGAATTCATTCTGGATTTTGGAAACATGTCGGAATTCTATCTTTTTGAACCTCTTTCTCAACTTCTATACATGATGCAGATACAGGAGTATTTTGAGTTCTTGGTTGCCCATTCCTTTCGTACCTGATGTATGAGTAAATCTGAATCTCTGATTATTAGCAACTCTTGAATGTTCACATCAATGGCCATCTTGAGCTCTAAGATGCAGGCTTTGTACTCGGCCATATTGTTAGTGCAGCGGAACCTGAGCTTGGCAGACACTGGTTAATGCTGGCCGGTTTTTGATACAAAGTCTACTCCTATACCGACTCCTTTGAAACTCGCTGCTCCATCGAAAAACATTCTTCAACTGTCGTAGGATTCTGCAATGTCTTATCCTATGAATGATACCTCTTCATCGGGAAAATACATTTTCAGGCGTTCGTATTCTCCATCTACGTGGTTTTTCGCAGGGTGATCAGCTAGTGCCTATCCCTTGATTGCCTTCTGAGTTACGTAGACAATGTCGAATTCACTCAACAGGATTTTCCACTTGGCCAGCTTGCCAGTGGGCATGGGCTTTTGAAAGATGTACTTCAAAGGATCCATCGTTGATATGCGATATGTAGTGTAGGCACAGAAGTAATGTCTCAGCTTCGGGGATACCTAAGTCAAAGCACAACAGGTGTGCTCCAACAGAGAATATCGGGCCTCGTACGGAGTAAACTTCTTGCTCAGATAATAGATCGCATGTTCCTTTCTTTCTGTTTCATCAAGTTGCCCCAGAACGCAACCGAAAGCCCGTCCAACACCGCAAGGTAGAGTAATAAAGGTCTACCTTGCTCAGGCAGGACCATGACTGGTGTTGTTGACAACTACCCCTTGATTCTGTCAAAAGCCCTTTGACAATCGTCGGTCGAATTGGTAGCAACGTCTTTCTTCAACATCTTAAAGATTGGCTCGCAGATGATTGTGGATTGTGCTGTGAACCAGCTGATGTAGTTGAGTCTTCCCAAGAAACTCATCATGTCTTTTTTGTTCTTTGGTGGTGGTAGTTCTTGAATGGCTTTGACTTTTGATGGATCTAGCTCTATTCCTCGGCGGCTCACAATGAATGCAAGCAGCTTCCCAGCAGGAACCCCAAATGCGCACTTTGTGGGATTTAGTTTCAGGTTGTATCTCCATAATCTGTTGAAAAATTTCCTCAAATCTTCCATGTGATCAGTGTCCTTATTGGACTTGATGATTACATCATCTACGTACACCTCGATCTCCTTGTGTATCATATCATGGAAAATGTTAGTCACATCCCTCATATAGGTGGCCCCTATATTCTTTAGACCGAACGACATCATTTTTAACAATACATTCCCCACAACGTGATGAAGGCCATTTTCTCAGCATCTTCTTCATCCATCCAGATCTGGTAGTAACCGGCGAAAAAATCCACGAATGACTGCAGCTCCTGATTGGCACAATTGTAAATCAATATGTGTATATTTGGCAAGAAGAAGTCGTCTTTCGGACTAGCCCGGTTGAGATCCCGATAGTCGACACAAACTCTCACCTTCCTGTCCTTCTTTGGTACTAGCACAATGTTGGCTAACCATGTCGGGTGTTCAACTACCCAGAGAACCTTAGATTTGACTTGCTTATTGACTTCTTCCTTGATTTTCAAACTCATATCAGGCTTGAACTTCATGAGCTTTTGTTTTACCGGCAGACATGTTGGATCAGTTGGTACTTTATGGGCTACAATAGACGTACTCAGACCCGTCATATCGTTATATGACTAGGTGAATATATCCTCATATTCCTTGAGAAATTCTGTGTATTCCCTCTTTTCTGGTGGCGACAAATGGACGCTGACTCTTGTTTCTTTGACATTTTCTGCATCTCCCAGGTTAATAATTTCTGTTTCGTCCAGATTGGACTTTTGTCTGTTCTCAAAGTTCACCACCTCTTTGATAATTGCCTCTAGTACATCATTTTCCTCTGAATTAATGTCCGTTTGTTGCATTGTCTTATTGCATGTCACAGTCATTGGTTCATCAAGATAAGTAATAGTAATATTATATAAATGAAGTAAATGAGAGAAAAATATTTATAAGTGTCGATTCATAAGAAAAGTTAAAATGCTTTTGATAAATTTCATAATTGTTTTGAACATTGAAGATCTTATTGCGAAAAGAAAATCATCTAGTAGTAAAAAAAAATAGTGCATGATGCTTGTTTAGCCTTGCTACCCCGAGGCTCACCGGACTCTGGTTGTTCTGATAGACTAGCTATTGAGACGTGCTACTCTGCTTATGGCCTGTTTGGAAGGGCCTTCCTCCCCCTCCTCCTCAAGGATAACACAACAATCCATGTCATTGTCTTCTAAAAATAAGCTTCTCATTGGTGCGAGCGCCTCTTCTATGTTTGTCCCATAAACGACGTCAGCCTATTGTTGATACCCAATTTTTTCCTAAGTAATTTTATACCCATATATTTCCAAAATAGCATATTGGTGCATATATAAGCACACCCAAGAGTTTTTGGCATTTTTAATGATTTTTAAAACATATTTATCGCCTATTTTTACACAACAAAATCCAATAATTATTCCCAAAATTATCATTTTGGTGATTAATTTATTTTATTTTCACATTTACACCAAAATATAATTAAAGTAATCTTCCCATATTTTTTACAAATTTGTTTGGTATTATAAAAGCTAAATTGCATATAATTACAATTATAACCTATCTTGTAATTTATGATATTTTACGTTTATAAGATTAATCCCAACATTTTTTAATTAATATTTATATAATACTTATTTACCCAGTACGTTTAATTTGTTTTTAAAATTGGTATTACTATTTTTATGAAATTAAAAGGGAAAAATTGGCTATTTACGATTTGGCCTTATTTCATTTCAATTTTAGCCAATTTGGCACCCCATTTCAGCCCCAATTTGAAATCCAATTACCCAACCCAATTACTACGCCTACCCGACCCATACACTTTCCTATCATACCCAAACCCGTTCCCTATTTAACGCGTTCAATCCCAGCCGTTGATCCTTTAGATCAACGGCTCCCCTCTTCCCTTTCCTTTTTTAATTCCAATGACCCCAAAACCCTACCTCATTTCTCTCGACCGCCGCCTCTAAATCCTTTCTTCCCTCAACTCTCTCTCAGCTCACCTCAAACCCTGGCCGCCGCCTCTCATCGAAACCCTAATCTATGGCTTCTCAGGCTCATCGGAGGCCTATACTAGCCTTTCATGGCTTCTGTGTGCTAGTTTCTAAAGGTCCAATTGCCAGATCTTGAAGGGTTCCGACCAAGCCTTTGCTCGATAACTGTTCTTCGGTTGTCTTCAACCTTTGTCCGGCCAGTCATGGCTATTCGAGTTCGATCTTCGACTTTCCTGCTCAGATCGATTGTTTCCAAAGCCTTTCTCATCACCTGGGTTTCTCATCGAAACCCTAATCTCTGAGGTTCCATCGATTTATTTTTAGATATGCTCCGGATCTATGTGTGTGCGAACCTTCTATGCATATTTCTAAAAGTTTCTTTAATTTTTGCTTTCAGAAACTCTTTATTCTTCAACTAGGGTTTCATGTTAAGTTATTTCAAATCCCTTCTCTGCTTCTTGACATGTTTTACTGTATTTTTGTTTGTGTTAACTTCTATCAAAGTAAGCATGTTAAAAACCCTAATTCTCTTGGGGATTTTGTTTGAGTTCCTTGGTCTGTTTGTTAATGGTCGTTTAATTTACCTTATTTTTTATCTGAGTTAGCATGTGGAAAACCCTAATCGTGGGATTTTATTTGAGTTTCTATTTGTTAGTATTCGCTTGATTTACCTTCTTCTATATCCGAGTTAGCATATTGAAAACCCTAATTTTTTTGGGCTTATACGAGATTCTGAATCTGTTTATTTGTTTATCTGCTTATCTCCTCTAAACTCGATTGATCTTCAAAAAACCCTAGTTTCTTTGGGGACTATTCGATTTCTTTCAAATTGTTTGTGCAACTTGTATGGTTTTCACTCAACTCTTTGCATGTTTCTGATCTTCTTCTCTATTGTTAAACATTGAAACTTGACTATCATGCTTTGAATGTCTTCCTTTTAGTTACTACTATATGCTGTTATTTTGCCATAACTCGGCTTCACGTGTCTATTACTATTGGATTCGTCTATATATACTGAGTTCCTTTTGTGATCGATTCTCAAAACTTGTGATTAATTTTCAAAAACTTTTCCTTTGTGAAATTCTGATTTTATTCACCTGTTAAGGGGTAATTGATACTTTTCCTTTGATTGGCCTACCTGAATCTTTCCAAAAAATAATTTCAAACCATGTACTTAGACTTAATTGCCCATTGTATTACCTTACTGCTTCTTTTATGACAACATCCATTCTATTTACAAGGCCTATTCTCTTTTCCTTATTTAAATCCTGTTAGTACCCGTTTGAATGAGAATCCCCTGATTAAAGGGGAGTCTTATACTAATTTGATTCTGATTTGTGCCAATGCCATATTTGTGATAGATTTGTACTTGTTACCTTATTTCTCTACAAATTTTCAAAGCTATAAAAACTCTCCTCCCTTTTCTTTGAACACAGACGAACACAGAAAACAATCTGAGTTCAAAAAATCATTCTCACTTAAAACTCTCTCCCTCTTTCTGCTACTTGTGCTGCTGTGGACTTTGTTTACTCTACTTTCTTCTGCATGTTTTGCTTCTCTACTAGTATGTCCTAGTTAATTTACATGTCCCAACAACAATGTGTTTCATTACTGTCTATTTCTGTTCATTTCTTCCTTGGTTAATGTTTGTTTCTAGTATGTTGTAACATGTTTCCCTTCCCTTGTAATTCAATATTTTAATTACAGGTGCATCTTGTCAGTTGTTTGTAATGTATTTGATACTTTATGAATCCCAAACCCTCATATCCCCTTTGTATGCTTTAAGTTATGGTTCAGAAACATGGCAATGCGTGAAATCATTGTCCATGGCTATGAACTGGACCCTTTGGGGTCCTAAGCTTGTCAATTTCCCATCCCCATTCCCTCATTGAGTGTATGCTGAGTAACAGCCTTGGTCTGCTAGTATATCTTATTATTGTTCAAGCCATGGCTTGACCTTCAGTAGGTCTTTACTTCCTAAAATCTTGACAATAGGTTTTGTCAGGGGTATGCCAGTCTATATTGTGGCTGGGCATGACCACCATCCTGTCTGGGTAGGCCCCCTACCCTTTTCTATTGCACTTACACTGAACTCTTAGAATTTAAGTTCTGCCCTTCTTATGTGAGCCTTGCCTTGGGACCCTGGAGCTCCCTCTGAACTTGGACACATAAGGGCTGGCTCTTCCACACTGCACAACTAAATTTCTATGAATATCTTGGGTGTATGCACTACCTGGGATTCCTGAAATCCCTTGGATCTATGAGACACCCTAGATGAGAGAAGGCTTGGAAATTTGAATCTCGGAAGTGGCTCAATCTCATATTATTAGGCATTAATTCTGAATCAGGCTGCTCGGATGTAGCTGAGGTTTTCTGATGTATTTTTAATTCCATTTTATTTCTTTTGGGCTGTAATAATTTGTATAAACTCTTGGGAACTTAGTAAAAAGGGGGTATGGGATTTACTTTCTACACCAGAGGTAGAGATCCTGCCTATAGGTTTAAATTTTCTTTTATTTCAGCAAACGCACCAAGAAATCATTCCTATAGGTTTTCAACTTTCATTTATGCATATCCGCCTAGAAATCATGCCTATACGTTTTCAACTTTCATTTATGCATATCCGCCTAGAAATCATGCCTATGGATTTTTAAACTTTAATTTATGCAAAACTCACGTCTAGAAATCATGCTCATAGGTTTAATCTTTAATTCCTACAAACACGCATAGATGTCCAGCATATAGGTTAGTTCCTAATTGTTCCGCAATTTCATATAAAACATGGTCTACCAAACGGCTGCGTTCTGCAAACGACATTAGGCAAACTATTTGTAAATAAATAATAATAAAAACTGCATGTAGAAGCCATGCTCCTAGGATGTTGTTAATGTCTAAAGGGTGTCCAAATCATTATTCATATAGAAAGTATGCCTATAGGAATTTTCGAATCTAAATAGAGATAATACTAGCTGTTAAACTTGTATTGTCCCTCTAAAATCAGTAACCCCTATTAGTTTGTGCATCTGTTTCTAAAATCAGTATATGTCACACCTAGTTCTAATTAACACTTAAGTCAATCATATCAGTTTTCAAACAACTGCATTCGAGTATGCCTAATGTAGACTTTATGCCTAAAAATATGCGTTGAACCAGTTCGCTCGTCGCTTTATTTAATTAAGACAAAAATCAGTACGTGAAAGACATGCTAAATTCTGTGTTTTTGATGATTTATGGAGGAATATTTGAGCCTTGCTTGCCTTTCTGTATCCCATTTCTGTCTGCAACTATTTGTTTTGGTTGACGCCTTAGCATTTTATCCTTTGAAACCTCAAAAAGCCCTAAGCCCCCTACCCTTTAGGATTAGTAGTCCATTTGCCTCCGGGACTAATAGGACGGGGACGGGTAGTAGCATGCAATAAGTAAGCGATACCATTCCGCGCTTTAATACCTTAACGGGGTGGGAAGGGTAGACATGGAGATGATGATTACACGATAATACTATGCGTACAATTGGTTACCGGTGTTGTGCGAATGATCCATGTAATGTACAAACCTAGGACTCCCTTCCCTCTTTATTAGTTTAATAATCTTCAGATTTTTAAAAGCTCTTTCAACTTCTATTTCTTATACGTCTTTCAAGTTGGTTGCACCAATTGTTTGACCCCTTCCCTTTACTTGCGTATCTCTTCAATCACAAAACTGTTTCCTTTCTAAATTTCGGCACTTCTTTTAACCCCTTTTATGCTTCTTGTTTGAATACTTGCTTGTTTATTCGTGTTTTGCATTTAAATTCACAATTGTAGTATGGCCGGGAACCACACTAGTGGATCTTGAGGGGTGCCTAACACCTCCCCCTCGAGATAATTTCAAGCCCTCACCCAAACTCTGGTTTTCATCTTTAATCCTTCTAAAAAGTGTCCTAATGCATTATAATCATTAGGTGGCAACTCTCCAAATCCAAAAAAAAACCAATTCCCAAACGGGAATAGATTTGTTTTTCCTAAATGTCGTAAACCCGATTTCGCGAGAAAAAAGGGGCGTCGACAGCATGGCGACTCTGCTGGGGATTCTTTAGGCTTTTTACCATTGCATGCTATATGTCACTTTATTGCTTTCTTTTACTGCTTGTGTTTAATGCCTTTATCTGAAACTGACTTGTTTCGTTTGTTTCTTTTTCTTTAATTACTTTCGCTTACCGCTTTCTCGTCAATGTTGTTGTAATTTTGAGCAATCATTGTAAACTTTATTGTATGAACATGAAAATACATGTCAATTTGTTTCCTTCTTGTAAACTGCATCTTCAACATCATATTCCACTCGTGCCAAACAAATACTATAGCAACGCTTATAATGAGTAGTTGCGCGCTTCCAATACTATCACCCTTTAAATTTGGCAAAGGCATATTTGCGGTAAAACCAGTTGATCAATGGTGCAGTCGACAGTTCCATGCCTTTCCCTCTTGAGTTGTCCGCTCAAGGGTACCTGTCTAAAGCCCCAATAGAAACCTTATTCCATTTAAACTGTACATGCATCATGGTTAAACCTAGCCGAGTCAGTTATGTTGTCCACATAATGACTCACTAAGATAGACTTGTCCAAAGTCCACCGGGTTTCCTTGAAACCCAAACGGACACCTCCATGTTCTGTGCATTTATTTGGAGAACTAAATGCTTGCAATGCTAATTATTGGTTTAAATGGTCGAGTCTGGTGGGGTAAGGGCCTAACGCTTTGTTTTGCAGAAAATAAGGCACGAAGTCCCCAGATTTGGCATGGTAACCAACATTCATCCAAGGCTACTAAATTGGTGGAAAGACCTCCACTCCAGTGATCAGACGCTCGTCCGCAAATACTTAGGGAATTTGCCTTCACTTCTAGAGAACCAGCCTGACGACAAAATCATAGAGGCTGCAAAGGAAATGCAAGCGGACATCTGGCCCGAGCTTATTTGCTACTAGGACTATGCGAGCTGGTGAAACTGTTCGAGGGAGACAAAGATGCTGAATCTGGGGAAGGTCCTTCTGGGACCAAGTAGTTAGGAGTCCTTTTGTTTTAAATGTAATAAGGCCAATGGCCACTAGTGATATTTTACTTTATGTTATTTAGCGTCGTTTTGGATTCGTCTTATTTTTATCAAAAAAATGGGCATTTAGCATTATAAGTTCTCCAAAACTATTTGTCTCTAGGCCTACCTCGGGCACAACGAGGCACCCAATTTAGGACACGATTTATATTCTTGCACTATGTGTTTAAATATCGCAACGTTTTCTCCTGATAATCTTTACTAACTTATTACCTTTTTGTTTTTACTTTTTGTTTTATTCCCCTTCCCCAAAGGTTAGTTCGTGCACTCTGGCATGATCATCTTAAGCAGAAGGGCACATCTCAATAATTGGACTATCAGAACCACCAGGGCCCGAAAAGCTTCGGGGTAGCAAGGCTAAACAAAAGCACCATGCATCTCATTTTACTTTTTAACAGCTGATTTTCTTTCCGCGTTGTCTTTAATTTTGAAAAGAGTTCTGATGTTCCAAACCATTATGAATTTAATCAAAGCATTTCAGTTTATCATATATCTCGCTCTTATTATTTTCTCTATCATTTACTTTATTTTCACACAACATTACTATTACTTACTTTGATGATGAACCAGTGATTGTGACTTGCAACGAAACAACACAACAAAAGGATATAGATTCAGAAGAGGATGATATTCCAGAAGAGGTCGTCAGAGAGGTTGAGAATTTTGATAATAGACCTAAGTCTAACCTGGAAGAAACTGAGGTCGTTAATTTGGGAGATACAAAAAATGTCAAAGAAACTCGCATCAGTGCTCACCTGTCGCCATCAGAAAAGGAAGAATATAAAGAATTTTTAAAGGAATATGAGGACATATTCGCCTGGTCGTATGATGATATGACCGGTCTCAGCACGTCCATTGTAGCTCACAAAATGCCAACATATCCAACCTGTCCGCCGGTAAAACAAAAGCTCCGGAAATTCAAGCCCGACATGAGTTTGAAAATCAAAGAAGAGGTTACTAAGTAAGTCAAAGCAAAGGTTCTTAGGGTAGTGGAATATCCAACATGGTTAGCCAACATCGTGCCGGTACCAAAGAAGGATGGGAAGGCTAGAGTCTGTGTCGACTACCGGAATCTTAATAGGGCCAGTCCCAAAGATGACTTCTCCTTTCCAAACATACACATTCTTACCGACAACTGCGCCAAGCATGAGTTGCAGTCTTTCGTTGATTGTTTCGCCGGGTATCATCAGATATGGATGGATGAGGAAGATGCAGAGAAAATGGCCTTCATCCCGCCGTGGGGAATGTATTGTTACAAAATGATGCCATTCGAGTTAAAGAATGCTGGCGCCACCTACACGAAAGCAATGACTATTATCTTCCACGACATGATACACAAGGAGATCGAGGTATATTTGGACGACATCATCGTCAAATCCAAGAAAGCCACTGATCATATGGGAGATTTGAGAAAGTTCTTCAACTGACTGAGAAGGTACAATCTGAAACTGAATCCCGCCAAGTGTGCATTCGGGGTTCCTCCTGGAAAACTATTGAGTTTCATCGTGAGTCGCCGAGGAATAGAATTGGACCAATCAAAAGCCAAATCCATTCAAGAATTGCCACTGCCAAAGAACAAGAAGGACGTAATGAGTTTCTTGGGAAGGCTCAACTATATCAACCGCTTCATAGCTCAGTCCACGGTCATTTGTGATCCCATCTTTAAAATCCTGAAGAAAGGCGATGCAACTGAATGGACTGACGATTATCAAAAAGCCTTTCACAGAATCAAGGAATACATGATAATGCCACCAGACCTGGTTCCGCCCGAGATAGGGAGGCCTCTACTACTTTATCTCGCGGTTTTGGATGGAGCATTTGGTTGTGTTCTGGGACAACATGATGAAACAGGGAGGAAGGAGCAAGCAGTCTACTATCTCAGTAAGAGGTTCACCCCGTACGAGGCCCGGTATTCTTTATTGGAGCTCACCTGTTCTGTTCTGTCTTGGGTAGCTCAGAAATTGAGGCATTATTTCTGTGCCTACACTACTTGTCTCATATCCAAGATGGACCCGCTGAAGTATATTTTCCAGAAGCCCATACCCACTGGCAAGCTCGCCAAGTGGCAAATCTTGCTGAGTGTATTCGACATTGTTTACATGACTCAAAAAGCAATCTAGGGTCAAGCCATAGCAGATCACCTTGCTGAGAATCCTATTGGCAGAGAATACGAACCCCTAAAAATATATTTTCCTGATGAAGAAGTGTCCTTCGTAGGAGAAGATATTGCAGAATCCTACGATGGTTGGAGGTTGTTTTTCGATGCAGCTGCAAATTTCAAAAGAATTGGCATAGGAGCAGTCCTAGTATCAGAAACTGGCAAGCATTACCTAGTATCCGCCAAGCTTAGATTCCCCTGCACAAATAATATGGCTTAATACGAAGCTTGCATCCTAGGGCTCAAGATGGCCATTGACATGAACATTCAGGAGTTGCTAGTGATTGGGGATTCAGACTTGCTCATACATCAAGTTCGAGAAGAGTGGGAAACCACGAACTCTAAGATACTCCCCTACTTGCATCACATACAGGAATTAAGGAAAAGATTCACAAAGACGAAATTTCAACATATCCCTAGGGTCCAGAACGAGTTCGCTGACGCATTGGCTAATTTATCATCCATGATCCAACATCCAGATACGAATTTCATTGATCCCATCCCAGTAAGGATTTATGATCAGCCAACTTATTGTGCTCACGTTGAGGAAGAAGCAGATGGAAAACCATGGTTCCACGACATCAAAAGGTACTTGACAACAGGAGAATATCTAGAGCTTGCTAACGCCACTCAAAAGCACACACTTCGAAGATTATCCAACAATTTCTTTCACAATGGGGGAATCCTATATAGGAGGATTCCCGATTTGGGTTTATTGAGGTGTGTCGAAGCAAAAGAAGCATCCAGACTATTGGACAAAGTGCACGCAGGAACTTGCGGGCCGCACATGAATGGTTTTGTTTTCGCAAAGAAGATACTTCGAGCAGGTTATTTTTGGATGAATATGGAAACAGACTGTATCCAGTATGTTCGAAAGTGCCATCGCTTTCAGATACACGTAGATATGATAAAGGTGCCTCCAAACGAGCTTACTGCAACAAGCTCACCGTGGCCATTCGCCGCTCGGGGGATGGACATCATTGGACCTATCGAGCCTGCCGCATCAAACAGGCACAGGTTTATCCTGGTGGCAATTGATTATTTTACCGAATGGGCTGAGGCAGCATCATACAAAGCAGTGACTAAGAAAGTTGTGACAGATTTTGTCCATGACCGTATTGTTTGCCGATTCGGAATTTCGGAATAAATCTTAACCGATAATGGTTCCAATCACAATAGTGACTTGATGAAAGCAATGTGTGAGGCATTCAAGATCAAACACAAGAACTCTACAGCCTACATGCCTCAAATGAATGGAGCTGTAGAGGCAGCTAACAAGAATATCAAGAAGATACTAAGAAAGATGGTTGAAAGTCACAAACAATGGCATGAGAAGTTATCATTCGCCTTGTTGGGATACCACACCATAGTCCGCACGTCGACTGGAGCAACTCCTTACATGCTGGTGTATGGTATAGAAGCGGTCATCCCCGCCTAGGTAGAAATTCCTTCATTGAGGATCATATAAGAAGAAGAGCTGGACGATGCAGAATGGGTAAAAGGTCGCTACGAGCAGTTAGCCCTTATATATGGGAAAAGGATGAATGCAGTTTGCCACGGTCAGTTCTACCAGAACAGAATGTCTAGAGCCTTCAACAAAAGAGTTAAGCCAAGGACGTTTACACCGGGGCAGCTGGTGTTGAAGAAGATATTCCCACATTAGAAACGCCACCCCGATGATACGCAATGCCAGGATTCAAGGGAAAACGAGCTAACCTTTCCCCCCTCTTACAAAAATCACGATTTTCTTTGGATGCAGGCACCCAAGTCACAAAATTACCAAATATATTATGAAATCGCATTGAACCGTCACACATGTTCGCATTTGCTATCCGCACGCAATATCCCCGGCAGCCGCAATATCACAATTAGCTGCTAGCTATCTGCTAAGAATTTTTTACTTACCATCTGCATTTTCTGCATTGCATAAGGCTACCTTTCTGCCTTCCGAGACTAAGCGTTGTCTCCACCTGCATTTCCTGCATTGCATAAGGCTACCTTTCTACCTTCTAAGACTAAGCATTGTCTCTNTTTCTGCCTTCCGAGGTTAAGCTCTACCTCCACCTGCATGGTTGAAATACCGCCACTTCATTTTTCTCGCATGGCTGAAATATCGCCACCTCACATCTTGCAATCGGCTAAAATATCGCCATTATACTTTTTACATCGGTTGAAACATCGCCTGTTTTATTTAAATTTCTGTCAGCTGAAATATTGCCATTTTACTTTTTACATTAGCTGAAACATCGCCGGTTTTATTTAAATTTCTGTCGGCTGAAATATCGCCATTTACATTTTTGCACCGGCTGAAACATCGCCTATTTTATTTAAATTTCTGTTGGTTGAAATATCGCCTTCTACATTTTTGCATCGGTTGAAACATCGCCTGTTATTTAAATTTCTGTCGGCTGAAATATCGCCATTTACATTTTTTGCATCGGCCGAAACATCGCCTGTTTTATTTAAATTTCTGTCGGCTGAAATATCACCATTTACGCTTCTGCATCGGCTGAAATACTGCCAAATCATGCATCTCATGGGCTGAAATGCCGCCAAATTGTCCGAAGGCGTCATTGTTTGGAGGCATCATTCCTCATAGCTCGAGAACACCATGCCACGGCCCGAGAACCCCACTTTATATCCTGCATGTCATTATTCAAAGGCATCATGGTTCGGAGGCACCATTATCATAGCTCGAGAACATCATTTCATAGCCTGCGAATCCTTTAATTTTGCGCTTCATGGCCCAGGACATCATGGTCCGAGGACGTCATCCTAACCGTCCAAGGACAACATTCATGGTCCAAGGGGAACTTGCATCATGTTTAAGTTTATGCACAATATACACCTATGTTTCTCACTTTCAGGTACACTGGCTAGCAACGGCCGTCTCAGCAGGAGCGATCCCGCTCCGGTCCCTGCCGCCGATCAAGTTTCAGATACCTCTTGCCCCATAAACATCGTGCCCATCTCTTTCGAATCACCATCGGCATGTTCCGTCAATATTTCCTGAACTACATGCGGCCTGATTCCTATAAAACCAGGGATATGTAGGCAGCTCAGAAACCAGAGCTCGGTCATGTTCATTTCAAATTGCCGCTTCCGGTCAAAATTGGCCATCATATCTTTACCCGACAACTCTTTCATCCTTCCTGGGTGAAGAGGGGCAGCTGTTGATACCCAATTTTTTCCTAAGTATTTTTATACCCGAATATTTCCAAAATAGCATATTGGTGCATATATAAGAACACCCAAGAGTTTTGGCATTTTTAATAATTTTTAAAACCAACTTATCGCCTATTTTTACACAACAAAATCCAATAATTATTCCCAAAATTATCATTTTGGTGAATAATTCATTTTATTTTCACATTTACACCTAAATATAATTAAAGTAGTCTTTGCATATTTTTTACAAATTTGTTTGGTATTTTAAAAGATAAATTGCATATAAATGCAATTATAGCCTATCTTGTAATTTATGACATTTTACGTTTATAAGATTAATCCCAACATTTTTTAATTAATATTTATATAATAATTATTTGCCCAGTAAGTTTAATTTGTTTTTAAAATAAGTATTACTATTTTTATAAAATTAAAAGGGGAAAATTGGCTATTTACGATTTGGCCTTATTGCATTTCAATTTTATCCAATTTGGCACCCCATTTCAGCCCCAATTCGAAATCCAATTACCCAGCCCAATTAATACGCCTACCTGACCCATACCCTTTCCTATCATACCCAAACCCGTTCAATCCCAGCCGTTGATCCTTTAGATAAGCGGCTCCCCTATTCCCTTTCTTTTTTAAATTCAAATGACCCCAAAACCCTACCTCATTTCTTTCGACCGCCGCCTCTGAATCCTCTCTTTTCTCAACTCTCTCTGAACTCACCTCAAACCCTAGCCGCCGCCTCTCATCGAAACCCTAATCTATGGCTTCTCAGGCTCATCGGAGGCCTATACTAGCCTCGCATGGCTTCTGCGTGCTAGTTTCTAAAGGTCCTATTGCCAGATCTTGAAGGGTTCCGACCAAGCCTTTGTTCGATGACTGTTCTCCAGTAGTCTTCAACCTTTGTCCGGCCAGTCATGGCTATTCGAGTTCAATTTTCGACTTTTCTGGTCAGATCGATGGTTTCCAAAGCCTTTCTCATCACCTGGGTTTCTCATCGAAACCCTAATCTCTGAGGTTCCATCGATTTATTTTTAGATCTGCTCCGGATCTATGCGTGTGCAAACCTTCTATGCATTTTTCTAGAGTTTTCTTTAATTTTTGCTTTCAGAAACTCTTTATTCTTCAACTAGGGTTTCATGTTAAGTTATTTCGAACTCTTCTCCAATTCTTGACATGTTTTACTGTATTTTTGTTTGCGTTATCTTCTATCTAAGTAAGCATGTTGAAAACCCTAATTCTCTTGGGGATTTTGTTTGAGTTCCTTGGTCTGTTTGTTAATGGTCGTTTAATTTACCTTATTTTTTATCTGAGTTAGCATGTGGAAAACCCTAATCGTGGGATTTTATTTGAGTTTTTGTTTGTTAGTATTCGCTTGATTTACCTTCTTCTATGTCGAAGTTAGCATAGTGAAAACCCTAATTTTTTGGGGCTTATCCGAGATTCTGAATCTATTTATTTGTTTATCTGATTATCTCCTCTAAACTCTATTGATTTTCAAAAAACCCTAGTTTCTTTGGGGATTATTCGATTTCTTTGAAATTGTTTGTGCAACTCGTATGGTTTTCACTCAACTCTTTGCATGTTTCTAATCTTCTTCTCTATTGTTAAACATTGAAACTTGACTATCATTCATCGAACGTCTTCCTTTTACTTACTACTATATGCTGTTATTTTGCCATAACTCGGCTTTACGTGTCTATTACTTGTGCATTCGTCTATATATACTGAGTTCCTTTTGTGATCAATTCCCAAAACTTGTGATTAATTTCCAAAAACTTTTCCTTTGTGAAATTCTAATTTTACTCGCATGTTAAGGGGTAATTGATTCTTTTCCTTTGATTGGCCTACCTGAATCTTTCCGAAAAATAATTTCAATCCTTGTACTTAAACTTAATTGCCCATTGTATTACCTTACTGCTTCTTTTATGGCAACATCCATTCTATTTACAAGGCCTATTCTCCCTTTCCTTATTTAAATCCTGTTAGTATCCGTTTGAATGAGAATCCCCTGATTAAAGGGGAGTCTTATACTAATTTGGTTCTTATTTGTGACTATGCCATATTTGTGATAGATTTGTACTTGTTACCTTATTTCTCTACATGTTTTCAAAGCTATAAATACTCTCCTCCCTTTTCTTTGAACACATACGAACACAGAAAGCAATCTGAGTTCAAAAAATCATTCTCACTTAAAACTCTCTCCCTCTTTCTGCTACTTGTGCTGCTGTGGACTTTGTTTACTATACTTTCTTCTGCACTTTTTGCTTCTCTACTGGTATGTCCCAGTTAATATACATGTCCCAACAACAATGTGTTTCATTACTGCCTACTTCTGTTCATGTCTTCCTTGGTTAATATTTGTTTCTAGTATGTTGTAACATATTTCCCTTCCCTTGTAATTCAATGTTTAATTTACAGGTGCATCCTCTCAATTGTTTGTCATGTATTTGATACTTTATGAGTCCCAAACCCTCATATCCCCTTTGTATGCTTTAAGTTATGGTTCAGAAACATGGCAATTCCTGAAATCATTGTCAATAGCTATGAACTGGACCCTTTGGGGTCCTAAGCTTGTCAATTTCCCATCCCCATTCCCTCATTGTATGTATGCTGAGTAACAGCCTTGGCCTGCCAGTACTTCTGATTATTGTTCTGGCCATGGCTTGATAAGTTCCCTAAAGTTTATACAAATTATTACAGCCCAAAAGAAATAAACTGGAATTAAAAATACATCAGAAAACCTCAGCTACATCCGAGCAGCCTAATTCAGACTTAATGCATAATAATATGAGATTGAGCCACTTCCGAGATCCAAATTACCAAGCCTTCTCTCATCAAGGGTGTTTCTGAGATCCAAGGGATTTTAGGAATCTCAGGCAGTGCATACGCCCAAGATATTCATAGAAATTCAGTTGTGTAGTATGGAAGAGCCAACCCTTATGTGTCCAAGTTCAGAGGGAGCTCCAGGGTCCCATGGCAAGGCTCACATAAGAGGGGGAAAACTTAAATTCTAAGAGTGGAGTGTAAGTGCAATAGAAAAGGGTCGGGGGACTAACCAGGCAAGTTGGTGGTCATGCCCAGCCACAATATAGACTGGCATATCCCTAACCAAACCTATTATCAAGCTTTTAGGGAGTAAAGACCTACTGGAGGTATTTAGGATTAGTAGTCCATTTGCCTCCGGGACTAATAGGATGGGGACGGGTAGTAGCATGCAATAAGTAAGTAATACCATTCCGCGCTTTAATACCTTAACGAGGTGGGAAGGGTAGACATGGTGATGATGATTACACGATAATACTATGTGTACAATTGGGTACCGGTGTTGTGCGAATGATCCATGTAATGTATAAACCTAGGACCCCCCTCCTTCTTTATTAGTTTAATAATCTTCAGATTTTTAAAGGCTATTTCAACTTTTGTTTCTTATACATCTTTCAAGTTGCTTGCACCAATTGTTTGACCCCTTCCCTTTACTTGCGTATCTCTTCAATCACAAAACTATTTCCTTTCTAAATTTTGGCACTTCTTTTAACCCCTTTTATGCTTCTTGTTTGAATACTTGCTTTTTTATTCGTGTTTTGCTTTTAAAGTCACAATTGTAGCATGGCCGGGAACCACACTAGTGGATTTTGAGGGGTGCCTAACACCTTCCCCTCGAGACAATTTCGAGCCCTTGCCCAAACTCTGGTTTTCATCTTTAATCCTTATAAAAAGTGTCCTAATGCACTATAATCATTAGGTGGCGACTCTCCAAATCCACAAAAAACTGAATTCCCAAACGGGAATAGAGTTGTCTTTCCTAAATGTCGTAAATCCGATTTCGTGAGAAAAAGGGGGCGTCGACACCTATTTGAAAGTCTGTTCTAAGTGTGGTATCGGTTGCTCCAGTGGGTAGTAACGACCACGCCATGGTGTCGACCATTTGTTGAACTCTTCCCAAGTGTATTCGTATCCCAGACTTAAAGTAGTGACGTGCTTTTTGAGCATATGGGTTTAGCAATCCCCTAGAGATTCTTGCCAAGACCCTTGCCAAGTTTGTATCCACTCCATTTCAATATACTCTTGATCTTGTTGTCCCACCATTTATCTTTATCAACAGTATTGACTCGCTCGATGTGGTGGTAGGTTTCCCCACCTAAGTTTCTTCTTCCCCCTGTTGCCGGAATGGTCTGACGACTATATATGGGGTTGCTGCCATCACTGTGAATGATTGCTTCTAGGTGATTTCATTGATGCAGTGTTGAAGCCACAACCCCCACAAAAGGAATCCAAGGGCGTCCTAATAGTAGATTGTAAGATGCGGGCACATCTATCACTTGGAACTCAACATCGAACCAGGTTGGTCCCATCTGAAGACACGGGATAATCTCACCGATGGTGGCCCTCTATGATCTATCAAAATCTTTTACATTTATTACTTCTTCTTTTATCTCGTGCAATCCTTTGCCCAACTTTTTGAGCATTACCAGAGGATATATGTTAAGGCTGGAACCCCCGTCGACCAGGATCCTGGTGATAAAATCGTCCTCACATTGTATAGTGATATGTATGGCTTTGTTGTGACCCAGCCCTTCAGGTTGTAGCTCATGCACATAGAAGGTGATTTTGTGGCTCTCTAATATTTGTCCCACCATGTTGGCCATTTTGCCACCGGTGATGTTTCTTGGCACGTAGGCTTCACTTAGTACCTTTAGTAGAGCATTTTTGTGTGGCTTGGAATTCTACAGTAGTGAGAGGACGGACATCTGTGTTGGTGTTTTTTCAGCTGGTCAATGACCGAGTACTCTTTAGCCTGTATCTTTCTCCAAAGGTTGTCTGGACCTGTCTCAATGACGGGTGGCCGGTTGGAGGCCTGTTTGCTAGACTCAGCTAGGTATTAAGGGGTATAGACTCTCCTTGTTCTTGTCATCCCCTGTGCTACAATAGTGTCTTCGAACCTTGCCTTGCATTTTCTCTTGGCTTCAGCTGTGTAATCCCAGGGTATATCTTTTGTGTGGAATGAGGGAACAACGGACATCACCACTAGGATTGGTGCGGCCACCTTTATTTCCAATGAGATACGTTCTTTGGGTGGAAAGACGACAACTTCAAATGGTGTTGGTGCCTTTGCTGATGGAGCTGCTTTGAACTCAAGAGGGATAGACACATCTATCTCAGATACCTCAGATGGTTGGATCTGGACCTTGATGGGGTTAAGAGTAACTTCTGGCTTCTTTGGATCATCGCCATCTGTGATCAACCCGATGGATCCCTCGAGATCCTAATTATCTTCTACCTCAATCATGTCAATACCCCTCCTTTATGGTCTGGCAGAGGGTTATTTTTTTATATTCAGGGCGCGTTCCTTTGCCACAATAACCTTATTATCGATAGCGACTGGATCTTTTTTTCAAGGAGCGACATTCGTTGATGGTGTTTCCCTTCATGAAGGAATGGTATGCACAGGACTTGTTTGGGTTGACCCACTGAGAAGGATTCTCTGGGGTTGAAGCAGGAATTGGGGTTACATAGCCAGCGGCTTTGAGTCTCTCATATAGTTGGTCAATGGGTTCAGCAATGGCCGTATATTGTTTGGGAGCCCTACGGTCAAAATTTGGCCGTGGTATAGAGAAGTTTTTATGTGGAGGAGGTAACTGATAGTGGGATGGTTGGTTATTGTAAGCTTGGCAGACATGTGCGGGTTGGGAATATGTTGGTGAAGTAGGTTGATATATGGGAGGTGGAGATGGTTGATAGGCTGCTGGTGAGGGTGCTTGCTAGTTCAGAGTGGGCTGATATGTGAGTGGAGGAATCGGGTAGGTTTGGTATTTGATAGGAGATTTGGTTCTTTGTGCAACCATCACAGCTCTTACGTCTCTCTTTTTGGACACACCACTGGACTGCAAAGGCCTTATTGGTAGCCTGCAATGCTTCAAAGTTTGTGACCATACCGCTCTTAATGTCTTCTTCGATTTGTCCCCTAGCTTGATGAGACCAGAAAATTTGTGGCTTTCAACCATCATTAGTCGCTCATAGTATTGCGAATCTTGGGCCCGGACAAAGAATTTGTTCATTTGTTCCTTTTCTAAGGCATGTCTGACCTTGGCAGCTTCCGACCTCCAGCGAGTAGCATACTCGCGAAATGTTTCCGTAGGTTTCCTCTTTAGATTCTGAATGTAGAACCTATTCAATGCATTTTCTGTGTTAAATCTGAACCTGTCCATGAAATCAAAGGCCATAGCTACCAACCTTGACCATTTTTTAGGATCCTGGCTGATGTACCTGGATAGTGCATCTCCTTTTAGACTCCTCATGAACAACTTCATGTGGATTCTATCGTCCTTTCCGACCCCAGCCAACTTGTCACAATATGTCCTCAAATGAACCATAGGATCGCCTGTACCGTCAAACATCTCGAACTTTGGAGGTTTGTACCCCACGTGCAGTTCGATATCGGGCTGACACAGATCTTCATAATTCAACCCTTCAATTCCCTTGTTTCCTTCAACACCCTGGATCCGGCTAGTCAATTTCTTAAGTTCTTCAGCCAGGTTCTTGATAAGCAGATATTTATCATCAGACTCGGGTGTGCCTGCGATGGGTTGGGTGGAGAGTGGTATGGTCTCCACGTAGATATGGGTGTCACAGTGAGCGTGGAAGTGGTCATTTGTGGAGTTTTGATGTTCTCGGAGAAGCAATGGGGTGTTGTTTGGGGTGTGGCAAGTGTTGCATTGTGTCTTTGGCGAAATGACTTGGGGAGCGATATGATTTTGTTGTTTGGGATGCTTTGGGGTGGTGTAGGGTTTTGAGTAGTGGGAAAAATGATATCCGGGGTGCTGAGCGAGAATGACAAACTTGCCAGATTCTGAACCTGGTCGAGCTCTTCATGGAACTTTAGCAATATTTTTTCAAGCTAGGATACATTTTCCATGGGACCCTGAGTACCATGACCATTAGTGACCTCTACTCGTTCAGTTGAATTCTCCTTTCTGATGTTGTTCAAATCTTCCATCTTGTTTTTGTTCTTGTTCTTAACATGACTTAGAAGAAGAGTGGGTGGAGGGCCCTTGGATCTTGTGGAATAGGATGATGTTGCCAGAGTGCTCGAACTAATCTTTAGGGAGGGGAATAACAAACAAAAATAAAATAAAAAGGTAACCAAGTTAGTTGGGTGTTTTAAAAAGCATTGCAATATTTAATCACATAGTGCGAGAAGGTAAATCGCATCCTAATTTGGGGACCTCTTCGTGCCCGAGGTAGGCCTAGAGACAAATTAATATGGAGAGCTCATGATGCTAAATGCCTCATTTTATTGATAGAAAAATAAGACGAATCCCAAATCGACACTAAACAACAAGAAATAAAAGTCACTAATAGCCATTGGCCTTATTACATTTTAAATAACGAAAAGGTAAAGTCCTATCTACTTGGTCCCTGAAAGACCTTCCCCAAACTCGACATCCTTGGCTCCATCTAACATCTTCCCCAGCTCGCAAAGTCCCAGCAATAGGTAGGCCCTGGCTAGATGTCCACCTTTGTTCCCCTGAGCATTCTGACAGTCTTCGACCCTCTTGAGAAAACTTATTTCCAGCTCCACTATGCCTCGCTCCAAGTATCCGAGTCGCTTATTGGCACTGACAGCCATGTCCTTCCACTCCTAAATTAACTTTTTATTGGCTTATTGTATCTTACGGTGCTCGCATTTGCACTCCCGGATCCTCTTACGCAGTTGGTTGTATTTGACTTGTGCTTTGGCCTTTTAATCTATGATCCTGTGACCTCGAACAAACCAAGGCTGGCTCAGACCATTATGATTATTCTCCAACTAGCCGAAATAGTAGGGATTACAACCGGCATGGTATCTATCTGGTTCGATGGTATCTTTTCCCATGACAATCTTGTAGTGCCACATATGCTGAGCTTGGCACTTGTAAGGGCTACCATTATCCTGGAAGTCAGCCTGGAAGTAGCTCATCTTGTCGACCCTGGGTACAACCTTCTTCTTACGAGCTTGCCTCAAAACTCGGAGAGGGACGTAAGGGTATGTTCCTCTCAGACCGATCAATATCACAAAAGGTGTGTCTCTGGACCAGGCGATGAATTCTTCAATTGGAAACCACTCAAACATCCATTGTACTTGCTCCTCGATAAAATTATCAAATAGTTTGAACCATCATTTGGCATCCTCTAGCTGAGCAAACATATCATGGATATAATTCATTCGCTTTGGGTCATGGAAAGCGATATGATCGTCCCAGTACCTTTGCTGAATCTCTTTTTGGTATTCACCCTTTTGTAGATGGTCCACCAGCTAAAGTTCAAGTAGGTTATTGCAGCCTTCGAAGTGACTAGCTCTTCGTTGACACTTTTCTAGGGCTCGGTATATTTCCCTGATGATCATGGGCACAATGCTGAATAGTTGTCCTCCAATTCCTTCCATTAAGGTCTTAGTGACCATGGTTAGTCTGGTGTGGATACTTGCTTTCTTGATTGGATACACAATCAACCTTAGGAAATATAATAAGAATAAAAAGACCCCTCGATGAATATTCCCTAATGATGTGATGGAAAACTCATCAACATAGGTACGGTAGGATTTACTGTGACCGTACCGCTCGTACAAATAGTCAAAGTGGATATAAGATTCTTTTAGGCATATCAGTTCTAGATTCTTCTTCAGAGCCATTGGTTTGACGAAACCCGCTGCCCTTGCGGTTCTCATGCATCAACAAACCTGGAGTCTCCTATACCAAACTGGCCAATTCTCCTATTTCTTCTAGCAAGGGTGTCATCTCAATGTCCCCAAAGTGGAACACAGCCCTTTCGCAATCCCAAAACAATGTGGCAGCTTCTATGATTTTGTTGTTGGGTTGAACCTCCAGGAGGGAAGGTAGATTCCCTTGATATATTTGAATGAGAGTTTGGTCGCTGGAGTGAAGATCTTTCCACCAGCTTAGTAGTCTTAGGTGGATGTTGTCTGGGGATTTCGTCCCTCATTATCTGCAAGATAGAAGGGTTAGACCCTACCCCCACCAGACTCGACTATTTAACATCAACAATCAACATTAAGCATTTAGTTCTCCAAATAAATGCATAGAACGTGATGATGTCCGTTTGGGTTTAGGGACACCCAGTGGACTTTGGACAAGGCTATCTTAAAGGATCATTATGTGGACAACATAACTGATCCGTCTAGGTTTGACCATGATGCATGTAAAATTTAAACGGAGTAAGGTTTCTATGGGGTTTTAGACTGGTACCCTTGAGCGGACAACTCAAGGGGAAACGCTCGGAACTATCAACGGCACCGCTGATTGATTAGTTTTACCGCAAATATGCCTTTTCGAATTTAGGGGTAATGATATAGGAAGAGCGTAACAACTCATTGTAAGCATTGCTATAGTATTTGTTTTGGAACGAGTAGAGTATGATGTTGAGAAAGATTATGCGATAAATAAAGCACGTTGACATGTATTTGCACGTTAAGAAAGCAGTAAATACAATAGTTTCATAATTTAAGGCAGTAATAAAGGAAAAAAAAGACAAGTCAGTTTCGCAATGGGAAAAGGGAATTGAATGCTTAAAAGAATTAAACAAGTAATTGCACATAAATAGGTATAAATTCACAATAACAGTTTGAAATGGTATAAAGCCTAAAATCCCCAGCAGAGTTGCCATTCTATCGCGCCCCCTTTTTCTTGCGAAATCGGGTTTATGATATTTGGAGGGACAACTCGTTCCTTTTGGGAACTGGGTTTGCATTCGAAGAGTCACCATCTAATGATTTATGGTTCATTATGACACCTTACAGGGTTAAATTATAACTAAACTAGGATAACCAGGGATATGGTAAGGTCTTTGAAATTATCCTGCGGGGAAGGTGTTAGGTACTCCTCAGGATCCACTAGTTTGGTTCCTGGCCAAACAGTCATTGTGAATTGTGTGGTACAATTAACATGTAAGCAGATAAAGCTCAAGTAAGAGTGGATTTTAACACACAATAATTTTGAAAATAAACAAAGTTTGAAAGAGCAATTAAAAGAGCCGATTTTTAACCTGGCAGTTACAATGCTAAAAAAGAGTAAATAACAAAGAAAGGGAGGGTTCATAGGTTTATTAAAAATATGGATCACCCCACACAATGTCCAGTAATCACTCCTCAATGAGGGGCTACACATGACATTATCGTGTGGTCATCATATCCATATCTACCCTTCCTACCCCGTTAAGGTATTAAAGCGGGGATTGGTCTCGATTAATTATTGCATGCTATTAGCCGTCCCATTCTTATCAGTCCCGGAGGCACTTAGGACCACTAATACTAAAGGGAAGGATACTAGGCTTATTTGAAGTTTCAAAGGTAAAAAATTCTAAGGCGACATACAAAACATATAAAGACTACACATTAAAGGGGCAACACATAAGCATATAAGGCTCAAGTGTACCTCCTCAAACAAAAACACATTAATAACATGACTTGCACATATTTTTATGTCTGGTTTAAAGCACATAAAGATGAGGGAAGTTAATTGTTGAGGCATCTTAGTTTATTAAATAACTCAGATAAGAAGTCTGAATCAGGCCTACTTGCTGGTTGTAGCAATTAACGAAGCAGATTTAGTTTTGCAATTATTATCCTAAGGTTTGCCTAAGTGCTTAGACGGTGTCCTGTAGGCATGATGTTGTGACGACCCAACCCGTCATCTCATTTGTTTCCATCTTATTTTCCCCGTTTATTGCTTCTTCATGATTTATTATGTGTGTGGGATGAGTTTGAGTTGATTTGGATTGGGTTTGGTAGGAAATGTGAAAATTAGTCTCTTTAAGGGAAGGTTGGTTTTGAAAAGTCAATCGGAAGTTGACTTGTGAGTTAGAGGGCTCGGATGTGATTTCCGACAATTCGGTTAGCTTCGGGCGATGATTTGAGGCTTAGGAGCGCAATCGTAAGTAATTTTGGAGGTTCGATGTAGAATTAGGCTTGAATTGGCGAAGTTAGCATTTTGGCGATATCCGGTTGATAGGTGAGATTTTGATCCGAGGGTTGGTATGGAATTTCGAGGGTTGAAATAGCTTCGTTAGGTGATTTATGATGTGTGTGCAAAATTTCAGTTGAATCGGAGGTGTTTAGGTCGGGTTTTTGATCGAATATGAGTTTCGAAAGTTTTGGTTGAACTTAGGCTTGAATCCGTTGAGAATTGATGATTCTTGTGTTGTTGGGTGTGTTTTTATGATTGGAATAGGTTTGTATGATGTTTTAGGATGGGTTGGCACTTTTGGTTGAGGTCCCGGGGACCTCGGAGTGTTTTCGGGTGGTCAATCGGACCAATCTTGGCCTTTGGGAGTTGCAGAAAAATAGCTTAAGTGTTGCAGAGATTTTGCTCTATGCGATCGCATAGGGAGCATTGCAATCGCATAGGAGGTCTTGGAAGGGGTTCAGAATTGTTCAATGCGATCGCGTAAGAGGCTGTGCGATCGCATAGGTTTGGAAAATTGGTCCCTGTGTTCGCGTTCGTGGTGTTGCGATCGCGTAGTGTAATGGGACCTGGGATCCCTGGTAGCATTTTATGCTATGCGAATGCGAGGCTTGTAGTGCGATCGCATAGGTGTGGGAGGCTGTGCTCTATGATCGCAGGGGCAGTTGTGTGATCGCATTGAGCATTTTTGGGAGGTCTGGAAATTGTCCTATGCGATCGCAATAGCAAGGTTGCAATCGCATAGGGTTAATTAATTCCTGGGCAGAATGTTTTAAGGACATTTCATTCGCGACTTGGGTCTAATTTCCACCATTGTTGAGCGACCTTGGGAGCTTTTGATGAGGAATTTAGAGGGTTTTGACTGGGAATCGATTGGAGGTAAGTCCTATGGCCTAGAAACATCATCTAATTGTGATTTCTACATCTAAATTCATGGAATTTGAGTAAAAAGGGAAGAACTAGGGCTTGAGTTTTTTTGGTGTAAAAATTTCTGACTTTCGAGAAGTGGGCCCGGGGCTCGGGTTTTTTCAAATTTCGTGGTTTTCGATATTTTTCTAGTCTTTTCGATTGGGTTATATTCCCTTAGCCTATTGTAATGTATTCGTTGTTGTTTTTGCCAGATTCGACGCGTGAGGAGGTCGATTCGAGAGGCAAGGGCATTGCGAGCTATTTTTCGGCCGACTAGAGGTGAGTAATTGATGTAAATGCTGCTCTGAGGGTTTGAAACCCCGGACTTTCACATCGTAATACTATATTGAGGCGTGACACGCATTCCACGATGAGTGCGGGGTCGTTTACTGTTGGGGATTGAGACTTAGTCCATCCCGAGTGTTAATTTCTACTATATAGGCGATTGAGACGCATACTTTATCATTGTGAATTGGGCTTATTGCCGTGTATGGGGCCTTGTGCCGACCTATAGAATCCCTAGGGGATCCTTATGTGTTTTCCTCACTTGTGCGCATAACATAGGTCCTCAGTCACATTTTCAAATGTTAAAAATAATAGAATAACTGTGTTTTATACATGAACATTAAATGAAAAAGGATATGTGGGCTGAGATCCCCATATTATATCACGCCCAATTGGCTGTGAACTTATTTGACCGAGAGGGGTCGGGGACTCAATAGTGAGGATGTTTCCTTGATATGGATCGGGCTGCACGCTGCAGCGATGATATATATACATTGATATTGAGGTCGTGAGACTGTTTGATGCCAATACCTGGCTGATATTGCGCTTGGGCTGTAGGAGTCCTTCCGGAGTCTGTACACACCCCTAGTAAGCGTCGTCGACGTTAAATAAGTAGAGCGGGCTGCACGACGCAGCGGGTACTAGAGAGTACCATTATATGTGTTGCATTCTTTCATGCATTAATTCTTAACTGTATTACTTGTTGTATATTGTTTACACTATTTTGGATATGAACTGCTAGATATAGAGTACTTTGTGCATTCTCTGAGTTTTCTTACTTTCAGACTGTAGTTATGTTTATTACTCACTGGGTCGGAGTACTCACTTTACTCCCTGCACCTTGCATGTAGATCCAGGGCAGTCTCAGGCTGAGTAGATCCAGTTGATCCAGAGATCTTATTTCGGGAGTTTTTGAGGTAGCTGCAGGGCGTTCGCAGCCGATGATTCTCCCTTCTATCCCTATCATTTTATTTCCGCATTCTCAATTTTTTTGACGTACTTTGTAGTAGGATGTTACTCTGTATTTTAGAGGCTCGTGTTCGTGACACCGGGTCCTTGTTGGGCTGTATTTGTATTTTGTTGAGTTTTTCTACACTTTATCGGTATTTTAGACCTTTGACTTAAATGACTTTTATCTTCATCTGTTTAATAAATGGGGTTGTTGTTTGAAATGGTCGGGCTTGCCTAGCAGTGTACTGGGCGCCATCACGACCGGGTTGGGGTCGTGACAGATGTCTATTCAGTTCAGAAGGGGATGAGACAGTAGAAACTCGAAATAAATTGTTTGAAATCCTATAGGCATGCTTGTTAAACCTTGTTAAGTAAGGGGATTAGATTATTAAAAGATGTTCAGAAGGGACAAAAATTAAATTAGACTTGTTACAGGTTCTGCAGGTGATAGTATCTACTATTACTGATTTTTAATCCCTATGAACAGGATATCTAATATATAATTGGAATGAAACGTGTCACATTTTATTTAAGAATCCATGCAGGCATGATTTTCTACATGTTACTAATTTCACAATTAAGAATGTGATACTTATTTAGCCGTTTAGAACCTAAAGCATGATATCTAAGTAGCATGCAGAATTCGAATACGACATATAGACATGTTATCTAGGTGTGAAACTGAACAAACAGGATTTAGTATAATCCTAGAGACATGATTTCTAATGCAGTTTGAAAGTGCGGAATTAAAAGAAGTCCTATAGGCATGTTTTCTACTCTTGCATGCATAATTACCCAACCCTTTTCACTAGCCAGCCCCAAATGTTCATTACAAATTATTAGAAACCAGGAATAATAAATTACATAAAAAAAACCAGAGGAAGCCCGATTCTTGATTTCCTCTCTGAGTTATGAGATAAACCAACTCAAAGACCACTGTTCCAAAGCCTTTCTCAGACTTGAGTGTGTCAGAGTTACCTAAGAGCCCCGGGCAGTGCTCACACCCAAGTTTCATAACCAGAATAGGAACAAGTGCAGTGTGGAAGTGCCAACCCTCATGTGTCCAAGTTCAGAGGGGCCTCGTGGGTCCCAAGGCAAGGCCCATGCGAGGGGGTAGAACTTAAGTCTAAGAAGATAGTGCAAGTGCAGAAATAGAGGAATAAAGGAAAGGGGTAAAGGGTGGGAAGGAAATAGTTACAGAGTTGACGACTTCATACAAAAGGGGTTTAGGGGTTGGGAATTGCAAAGAGCCTATGTATTTAGGAATGAGTCAATTCTAGGCATGCACAGCAATAGAGGTGCTGTCGTGCCTGTAAATCAACTAGAACACACACATATAAGGGTAACATAGTGGTAATGATCCTAGGAGGGCCAATTTTGAGTCATGTTCAGTAATATTCGATGTTATCATGCCCCAAACAACCCATAAGTATCAAACAGATTGGAGTAGGGATTTAGGATTCATACTGCACTAATTCAGAGCAAGGGAAAAAAATTTACATCATGCTAAATAAGGATACCGAAATTGATACAAGCAGCAGGCAGACTAGATTGCAAAAAAAACATTAAGTAACCAAGTTGTTATTGATGCTGAAAACTTAATTAGAACATACCAGTTTAAAGAAGCAAAATATAGTAAAGAAAAGCTGCAGGACTTTGAAATATAGCTTTGGCTTTCAAACAGGTTACAGTGCAAGTAGTAAAGCAAGATAGAATGTTTTTAGTGTAAGTGTGAGTTTTTGAATCAAAAGTGTTCGTGTCTTTGTGTTAATGAGAGAGCAAGGTACTTATAGTTTTAAAACATGTAGAAAACAAGGCAAAAATCAAAGCTTAGCAGTAATTATGGAGCTATGTGCTAATTAGAATCAAATCAGTATAAGTGTTTCCTTTAATTAAGGATTCAAATTTAAACGGTAACATGCAAATACTAAGTAAGAAAAGAAATCACACAAGGCTGAATATACCAAATAAGGAAATATTTTTAGCATAGTACAAGTACACAATATGTAATAGAGACTAGGTTCATCATATTCTAAACAAGGAAAGGTCGTTAATAATCAAATACCAATGTAACCAAGGTAAGAGAATTAATCAAATTAAGTAGGAAAGTAAGGATCGAAAGTTCACAGGAAAGTGTCAAAATTAGACAAGAAACAGGGAAATCAGTAAGGCGAAATAAGGAAAGAATCAATTACTTAACATTTGAGTGCAACCAGAATTTCACAAGGGATGGCTTGAAATCAGTCCAAAATTGAAGGTCATTTAAGAGGGGAATTCAGTATATAAATAGAGTGCATAAACATTAGGCATGCGAGGCCACATTATGGCAAAGAGAAGCAGCACGCAATAATAATCACATAGTTAGTAGACATTGAACTATCGAAACATGGTAGTCACATAAGTCAATTTCATTAACTTAGTAACAGAGATGTCACGACCCAAAAATCCCTCCGAAGGAGTCATGATGGCACCTAGTCCCTAAACTACGTAAGCCTAACATTAACTGAGATAATATGTATATTTGCTAACCTTAATCTAAATAACTCTTAACAATTTATAATTCCCAAAATCGGTGGTACAAGTCACAAGCCTATCTAGGAGTAATTTCACAAAATAATATACAACTGCCCCGAAACAAAGGAGCAAATGGAAGTAAATACAAATGAAGGTGACTCCGAGACTTGCGAATGTTGTAGCATGTTTACCTTAAGTCTCCACCGCGATGACCAGTGCAGCAACTATCAATCCACTTGGATCTGTACAAAAAATATACAGAAGTGTAGTATCAGCACAACCGACCCCATGTGATGGTAAGTGCCTAGCCTAGCCTCGACGAAGTAGTGACGAGGCTAGGGCCATGCTACCAAATAAACCCGTGCAATATAGCGTACAAAATATTAAGAAGCCGTTAATAATTGGGGCAACAATAATCAACCAGTGATATAAATAGCAGGCAACAAGAACATCATAAATATTTCTCAACAAATAATAAATACACTTGCAATCAATTAATCAAGTCCTTCAAATATAAATCTTTCGCCTGTAAATCCTTCAAGTAATAATCTCTAAGATAGTATGCTTTTCAATAAATATATTTCTAATATACTTCCTTTCGAGTAAAGGTCACCTTGTGATGCCTCATTTCAAAATCATAAATAATATAGGTCTCATCCCACTTTCACATTTTCATGGCACCTCGTGCCCATATTTATATCACAATCGCATGGAAAACTCACATGCCATTAAATAACACCATAATAATTTCCCCGGCACCTTGTGCCCACATATTTTCTTCTCACATTGCACAACAATATTCTCATATTACTCAGTTCATAGGTTCCATACCCAATACAATTAAGAATGTTCAAGGAGCCTCATTCACTTAACATAAAGTAGAGTACAACTTCCAACTCAATTAGGATATCAACAAGAAAAGATGAAGTTATTTTTTAGAAATCGTTTGATAAAGAAAATACCCTTTTTAATTAAATTAGAATATCGAATTAATCATTACCTTTAATACGAGAAATCAATAAATCAAAACATTGTAGAAATTCCTTTTTAAGTAAAGTACAACCTCAAACGGTTTAAGGAAAATTTAGGTGAGAAATCCATTGAGTTAAAAATGTAACAATTGTTGAAATTTGAAGTATTGAAAGTAATATATAAATGCGGCAAGGTATTGAAAACAATACGGGTTCCAACACAAAGGATCACAACAGTAAGGAAAACTTTGAACCGTTAAAATACATGAATTGATAAAAACAATTAAATACAACAAACAGAAAGTGCACTGCATCACCCTTCATACTTTTACTCATGTCCTCACCATAAGAATCAAAATTAACTTTTGTTCTTTCTTGTTGCGGCGTGCAACCCGATCCCAACCATATATTACTGTTGCGGCGTGCAACCCGATCCATTTAATGTTGTTGTGGCGTGCAACCCGATCCATTTAATATTGTTACGACGTGCCGATCCATTTAATATTGTTGTGGCATGCAACCCGATCCATTTAATATTTTTGCGGCGTGCAACCCGCTCCATTAAATATTGTTGCCAACACTAATTACAAAAGAATCCCATCAAGGAAACAATAAAGAAACAACCATACCCCGGCAAGGGAGACAATATCATAAACAATAACATCCCGGCAAGGGAGACAATATCATAAACAATAACGTCCCGGCAAGGGAGACAATATCATAAACAATAACATCCCGGCAAGGGAACAATAGTATAACAATAATATCCCGGCAAGGGAACCAACAGTAAGGATTAAATATGTCCCGGCATGGGAATCAGCTATAACCAAACTTGTACCAATAATTAACTTCACAATGAAACCTTAACTTGAGCCAATGCTCTACCATGTTCAACAATTAAATTCTCAACGTGAGCCAATGCTCTACCATGTTCAATTAACAATAATACTTCCACAAGTCATGCAAAACTGAGTCACAGTAATCGAAGTGTAAGACTCACGGGCATGCTTGACACCAACATATAGATACTCGTCACCATGCCTATACATCGTATTCAACAAATAACACATAACAAATAGGAAACAACTCCTAATCCCTCAAGCTAAGGTTAGACCAAACACTTACCTCTCTTTGCTACCAATTAAAAATTCAAACAAGCCTTTGCCTCTCGATTTCGTCCGAAGATCCAAATCTAGTCATAATAATTCAAAATACTCAACACGAATCGTAGGAACTAATTCCATATAAATTTACACATTTTCCGAATTAAAATCCAAAATTTAGCTCAAAATTGCTTGTGAGGCCCCATCTCGGAATCCGATGAAACTTATAAAATCCGACAACCCATTCCAAAATGAGTTCAACCATACAAAATTAATCGAATTCCGATGTCAAATGGACCTTCAAATAAAAAAAATCATTTTTGGAAAGTTTTTTACAAAAACTACAATTTCTTTGATCCAAATCTGAAATAAACGATGAATATTGATATAGATTTATGAAATGTAGTCACTTCCGGATATAGAACACTTACCAAAGTCGAAATCGTTAAAACCCTCTTTGAAATCGCTCAAATCCGAGCTCCATAGCTCCAAATGTGTTAAAAATGGCTGAAACTCGGGTCTTGTAATCTGTCCAGGCAAGTGGCAGTTGTCAAATGCGACTTGTAAATTGCATTTGGTACACTACCCCAGAACACAACCATACACGCCTTTAGTAAATCAATGATAACTTTTTGTACAATGTCCAATTGATGAACAGTTTGATACTTTTAAAAACTAGACTGAATGACCTTTCATTTGATAAGTAGTGCATCACATAACACCTTATATATATATGTAGATATGCTCGTCCAAAGTGAGGTCTTGTGCGTACTCATTTGCAACTTTAGTCTGTTATGAAATTTTCCAACTTGGCTTAGACTTAGGACTTTTCTTAGACCCCATATATCTTATAGTACACCTCGTACACTTTCTGTCATATCCAATTTCCATCATGGTAATAGACCTCTTCCACATATAAGATAATATAATTAGAACACGTCAACTTTATTAGTTCGCCAAAATGCGTCAAATTATCCTATGGACTTCCAAATCCATATTTGGACACATGTCTAATTTCGAAATCACCATACGAAGCTATTGACATCATTAAAATTCCATTTCAGGGTCGTTTCGTCAAAAGTCAACTCTCCGGTCAACTCTTTCCATTTGAACTTCAAAAATAAGATTTTAATTTTTCTTTAAATTTAATTCCGAATCTTACGAAAACCAAACTTGACCAGACAAGCGGGTCATAATGTGTATTACAAAGCTTCTCGGGGTCTTAAGCCGTCGAACGAGATGCAAATTCTTAAAATGAAAATTCGGGTCGTTACAAGAGAGAAGAGAGAGTATCAGAAGCATGCAAAGGGTCAAGTAAAAAGGCTCTTCCGAAAAAGTATAGACGAGTTTCAATGATAGCGGGAAATTAAAATCACATAAAGAAATAAATGTTGAAACAAAAAAAAGGTTTCAAATGCAGTCGAGCAACTTCAAACAGATGAGTTGCACAAGCAGCTTCAGAAGCTCGAATAGGCCCCAAAGAAATTAGGATTTTTGAAACCAATCGAACTCAAAGATGACGAACAAGTAAATCACACAACAAATAGTCTCGGAAACTCGAATGAATCCAAACTTAGGGTTTTTTAACACCAATCAAACAAATATTATCAAAATATAGATTCAGAAACCTCAAAAGAAATTAAGGCTTTTAACATGCAAACTCCAGTAGAAGAACAACATAAGGAAAACACAGTAGAACATGTCAAAAATCAAGGAAAGTTTCGAGACAACTTAGCAAAAAAAACCATAATCGAAAAAGATAAGGGGTTTTAGAAGGTAGAGTTTTAGGAGAAACTTTAAAAAAAAACATTTAGAAGTTTAGAGCAAACAAAAATGTAAACCAGATCTAAATGAAATCGGAAGAACCTTAATGGTTAGGGTTTTAGAAGAACCCCAAGTGGTGAGAAAGGCTTTGAAAAACCATCGATCTAAGCAGGAGAGTCAAGAATCAGACTCGAATAGCCATGGCTGGCCGGAGAAAGGTCTGAGACGACCGGAGAATAGTCATAAACTAAAAATGACCAAGGTATGGACCAAACGTTTCGAGCATCTATCCTTGAAACCATGATAACCAGGCATGTAGAAGCTATAAGAGGTGGATACAAGCCTCCGATGGCCTTGGAAGCAATGGATTTGGGATGTTTCAGGGTTGGAGTTGAGGCGGCGGCTAGGGTTTGAGAGGGGTTTGAGAGAGGATTGAGAGAGAAGGGATTCAAAGGTGGCAGAGTGTATGAAATAGGGTTAGGGTTAGAGGTCGTTTGAATTAAAAAAAGTAAGGGTCGATATTGGCCGTTGATCATTTAGATCAACGGCTAGGATTAGGTAGGGGATCCAGGATGGGTTATGAAGATGGGTTTGGGTCGGATTAAATTTGAATTGGGTCGGGGTAATTGGGCCTCATACTAGGTTTAATTGGGGTGCCAAATCAGGCTAAAATTGAAATAAAAATTGGATAATATTTAAATAGTAACTTTTTCCTATTTGATGTATAAAAAATAGTAAAATAATTTCTGGAAATAAATTAAAGGTATTGAAATGACTAATAGTACATAATTATCAAATTATAAATATTGGACTCAATTTTTATAGACTTAAACGCAATTAAATCTAAAAGAGGCTAATGTCACGACCCAAAATCCAATAAGGGGTCGTGATGGCGCGGGACTCCATCGTCAGGCAAGCCAACAACAATATTTGATTAAATTCTCATTTTGACAATTTTGAAACCCAAAATTTTCCTTCAATATTACTAGTAAAAGACAACCTTTACAATGTAAATAAAAAAAATGTTTAGAAGTACATAAAAGTTACCCAATAATCATCCCAGAACCCGGTGTCACAAGTGCATGAGCTATTTCTAAGAAACAATACAATACAATATCCGTCCGAAATACAATGGAAAAAAACTAAATACAATATACTGGAAGGGTCTATACTAGCTGCGGGCCGCCTCGAACAATGCAACTCACCTAGTCACAGTATCATCTGTGCTACTACGCCCAGTAGGCCACTAGTAACACATGAGCCTATGCAACAAAAATGCACAGATGTGTAGTATAAGTACAAAAACAACGTGTACTCAATGAGTATCCCGTCTAATCTCGAAGAAGTACAGACGAGATGGTCGACTTTGACACTTACTAAAGGTCCAATAATAACATATTATTAATGCGAATCGTCATGGATTTATTAAAAATGACAGTAATTTCAATAAGTCACAAACATGTAAAAATTGATTTTTATGCTGAAGGTATCCGGATTCATAATCCATTAGTTTTCAATTATATCAAGTCGGGGAGAGCAAATATCAATCTCAAATAATCTCAAGGCAAGCAATACAAGCATGCGCATATCATGCCGAGGCGTACGGTCTGATCCAATAGAAAAAAAATTGTGCACTGCAGAGGGTCGAACGTTGCAAACCATATATGCACCTATTAACCGCTCGCAAACCATACATGCAATGCGGTCAAATTTACACAAACAATCATCCTGCTCGCGAACCTTACATGCGATGCAGGTACAGATAGAAATACATGCTCAAACAGCAAATTGATAATTTATCGGGGAACATTTATCCAAATAAAAACCAATTCTCTTTTAACGATTTAAGAAAATGAAGTTTATTACTTTTAGAAATTCATTTACCAATTCGACAGGATTTAAGCAATTTAACTATAAACAACATTGCAAATATTCCAAGAACAAAATGCTTTTGGGTCCTAGACTACCCAGACAATAACATAATAGTAGCTACGCACAGACTCTCGTCACCTCGTGCGTACGTAGCCCCCAAAATTAGGAGCACATAACCAGTTAATTCACCAATGGGGAGAATTCCCTCTTACAAGGTTAGAAAGGAGACTCACCTTGCTCCGAAGATCCATAACCGGCATTCCACGTTCTTTCGAAGACTCGAACCGATCAACAAAGCTCCAAGTCTATCCAATAATGATACCAATCCATTAATATATACTGAATTATTCATTAAAATCCAATTTATAACAATTCCTAACCCCGATCAAGAAGTTGACAAAAACGCCCTCAGACCCACGTGCCCGGATTTCAAAAAATTTCGAAGAATAAGTTTACCTATAGCCTCACGAACTCAAATATATAATTTTTTCCAAATCCCATACCCAAAACCGTGGTCAAATTCTAAGGATATAAATTTCTAGGTTTTTCTAACAATACTCCAAATTTCTATCAATTTACGTGCTAAAATCCATACATAGTCAATGTATTTAACTCAAGATGGATGGGATTTGCTTACCTTATCATTGATGATGAAAAATCCCACTTGAAACTCTCCCAAAAATCGCTCGAGCAAAGAAAATATGAGAGAAAATGGCCAAATTGCGATTTTTTAAACACCTCTCTACCTCCAGCACTTTCCGCACCTGCGGTCGCTTGACTGTTTCAGCGGTTTTGCAGGTGCGGCCCCACTACCGCATCTGCTGTCCTTCCCTGGCTACCCTTTTTCCGCTTCTGCATCTTCTCCACCACAGGTGCGGTCCCGGATCTGCGAAAAAATGACCGTATCTGCGGTCCCTTCACTTCCAGTCCAAAACCGCATTTGCGGCTCTTCTGGCCGCTCCTATGGCTCCGCACTTGCGGCCCAATTCTTGCAAGTGCGGTTATGACAGCAACCAGCAAGTTCAGCCTTCCAAAAATTCCATTTTCGATCCGTTAACCACCCGACATCCACCCAAGGCCCTTGGGGCCCCAACCGATCATACCAACTAGTCCCAAAACATATTACGAACTTGCTCGTGGCCTCAAATCACATTAACTGATGCTAAAACCACGAATCGACCTCAAATCCATACTTTATGAACTTTAAAATTTCAAACTTCTACTTTCGATGTTTATACCTATCAAATCACATCCGTTTGACCTCAAATTTTTCACGCAAGTCATATTCGACATTATGGACCTACTCCAACTTCCAGAATCGAATTTCGACACCGATGTCGAAAAGTCCACTTCCGGTAAACTTCTCAAAAACCTTCAATTTTCTATCTTTAGCCAAATGGCTCCAGAATGCTCTACGGACGTCCGAATTCACTTCCGATCACGCTCCCAACTCCAGAATTACCATATTGAGCTACGCCCAGACTCGGAATCCCAAACGGGCATCGATAACACTGAAATGCACTTCAAACCAAACTTATGAAATTTCTTCAAAAATGCTAACTTCCACAATAGGTGCCAAAACGCTCCCGGGTCATAAAAAATCTGACCTGAACATACACCCAGTCCGAAATCATTATACGAATCTGCTGAAACCTTCGAATCTTGATTCCGAGATCGTTTACAAAAATATCCAATCCTAGTTAATTCTTTTAACTTAAGCTTTCGAAATGAGAATTCTCTTTCCAAATCAATTCTAAACTTCCTGAAATTCAATTCCGACTACGCGTACATGTCATAATACCTGAACTGAAGTTTCTCATGACCTCATACTGCTGAATGACGCGCTAGGGCTCAAAACAAACGATCGGGTCGTTACATTCCCTCCCACTTAAACATACGTTCATCCTCGAACGTGCTAAGAACGGTGTAGGAGCTGCCCGGAATCATTGCTTAATACCTCGTGCACCAACCCGTGCTACCACAACTCAGTTGGGCACATCAGCTCGATCAAATATAAAGATAACCTCTTTCATTTAGGAAAATAAGCCCTGGAGCCCAATTTCAACATCCGAAATTCTTTTCCTGACCTGTTTCCATCATACGCTTATCATATTAATAAGTATATGCAGTACCAAGACGTGACTACATACCTTAGCTGAATTCACACCTTGCGCCATTTTACTCATAGGACCACAATAACATTCTCTGATCAATTTAGTAGAAATTCTAGGAATCTGATGCTCATATCGCATCGCATGACATACATAGGTCTTGTTCTAACTCTTACAATACAGACACGACGGATGGGATGTGTAGAAATTCATAACCACTTCCAAAACAACAATTTATTGGGTCTATACTCCGGTCAAGAACTATCACCTCATTGTGAACCAAACAATGATCTTAGATCCTTAATATAATTCATATAATCAGATTGCACTGATCTCAAATTCAAGGATCTCGTCTCACCCTGTACGAACTGCTCAGTCAATAAGCCACCCTAACATGACCAAATGTCTCATATGATGCTACAATGTGCCAATTGGCTACCAGATCGAACGCGATACAAAGGACATCAAACTTTGAGAAGAAAATTCAATTACACCGCTCGCGAATCATACATGCGATGTTGTCAACTTAATTAAACGAACACCCCGCTCGCGAATCATACATGCGACGAGGGCACATAACTAATAAAAGCCTTCCTCATAAAATAGGAAATAAAACACATAAAAATAGATACGGGGAATTGTACTCATCTTCATGCTATTACGGCGCACAACCCTATCCAAACAACATAACCATGGCGGCGTGCCACTCGATCCACCCATAAAACTCGCATAAGGAGATACGCACCGAGCTAGATTGCTCATTTCAATAATATACCGAATATTGGTCACAAGCATGCTAAGTGCATAATTCCATCCTTGGGGAGAGATATTGCGCCATAAGCTACAACACTGAAGCACATCTGAGGTGCGATATACGATCTTAATCTCAAAAGCCATCCTGCTCATATAATAATATGTCTACACAGAGCCGCAACACATAAGAAATTCACCAAGTCGTCTCACAACTCGCATGGCGCAATACATCATTAGACAAAATAGTTGACGACAAAATAACACCCCGACTACTCTTCCATTAAGGAGCGCTGTGTTGAAATGAACACATCTGGCCTGAAATAGAGCCTATATTTACATTTAAATCCATCCACCAACCTTAAGTCGACCCTGATCATACCAAACTAGGCCAATAACCCTTCAAAGGTCCATACTAACTTCTCTTTTCACATAACACATAAGAATAACCATCACAATAGGAGTAATCCCCCACAATCCACAACACAATAAACGGAGTGCCCTCCGGTATCAAATTCTCAATTTAACAACACCATCACAACCTTTATACTTGGTGTAAATCTTTAATCAATCAAGTGACTACATGCCACACTTATACAATCTCCATGGGGGTCACGCTCCCATAACCTACCATAACGAATAACTGGGTCATACCTCTAAACCACCGGTCGCACTAACGCTGAAAAGCGATCAAGAATCATAAACCAGGATGCAAAGCCCCTTTTCACAAAACATTGATCTCAGGTGACACTGAAAATAATACCAACTTACCTTAAACATCGAAACTCCTTCCATGCTCATCCGAGCTCGTGATATCCTTGTCAATACCGAGCCGTTACCTTGATCTACGCATCAAATTCCATACCACTCACTACACCCAACATGCCAACATACGATAGAACACGATCTTTATTATAACTCCGGAACCACTAATGGACTGACACTTCATTACATAAAAGCTTTTCACTTAACTCACTTCAGGAGAACCATAGCAAAACGCAGGTGAATTCTCATATCCATGGAAGTATGCAAATCTCTAAGTAGTGGTCTAAGCCACCATAGCCCTTCCGGGGCCCACCTCCACATAAAAAGTCACAACAGTAGAATACTTTCTGAATATCACCAACTACGGCGGCCGACAAGCCTCACACGCACCGGCATAAGTCACTTGCATAACTCGATCACGCTTAAAGAACTGCTCACTACCAGTAACATGCCAATTAGACTTTGGCTACCCAGTCCCTCTTCTACCAATTTATCCTTGATTGCAATAGAAACAATGATAACCCCATTCAATACTTAACACACTCCATCAGCACTTATCACCAGTGACCCTAAATCACGAGACCATGTTGTCCCAACTCCTACAAACCATTTGTACCTCCCAATTGCTACCTTGTAAGTCCAAACATCTTAGAACATTTTGTGCCTCTTCTCATAGGTTGCTACCAAGCTTGATTCTTAACCGTACCTATAGGCTCGAAATCATTAGGCATCATACTTTAACTTTTGAATTCACTAGGACCATTGTTGAGAGCCACCCGCTCTGACTTAGCCCCGAATATAATCAACTCCATGAGTTTTCTATCACATGAATACCCTCTTAGTGAAGCACCTTGCAGAATCACTTCCCTTGGAACCCGCATCTATACACAACACAAATCCTGAATCTTTCCCCAAGTCTGAACATGGGCCAATAAGTCCAACGATAGCACGCCTTTAATAATTCCTTGCTCAAATTACCACTTATGTTCTTTTCCCAGAGCAGAAATAACCTATCAATATGCTAATAACCAGACACTTCGCAATTGGTTAACCATGCAACCCAATCATAGGCAGTAGGGCTCTCCCCCTTAGCTTGAAGCCACTATTACACAACTCTGGAATTCACCGAGATTCTTTATCTCTTATTGGCATAACCTTGCGCAATCAACCGCCAACATTATCGAATTTTTTCTACGAAACCCCTTTTATACTCATAATCATCAACCGCATTCGCACAATCGCTCTCTTACTGTACAACCCATAGAATTCTTCGCGGAAGCCTTGCCAACCATGCGACCACTAACCTGCCCATAGGGTATAACCCTCCCATGGAAATCACTTCCCGACATCTTCCAACATTTCTACACGGGGTACAATCACTACGACATCAATAGCCCATCCTGTGTTCGGGCTCACTCTCCAGCTGCGCAAGTCTATTCATCCCTCGTGGTCATCAATTGAACGTGCGGAAACATCCTCTCAATTCAAAGTTATATTGTATCCTTCTTCATTCAAGTAGCTCATTCCCGTTATATCAAATCTCTTTTCTTATAATAGCCCATACTTCAAATTAAATTCGTAGGCCCAAATCACCAATCACTAAAATCCCCAAATCACTCCAAACTCTGCTTAAGATGCATGGTCATCCCACCCCAATACCCATATAAGACTCCGCCACTCTCCCACTTTGGCGGAACTTATCCCTTTAATCGACTACTCGACCTTTGCCTCCTATACTTGGCCTTCTAGAAAGTTTAGCCACCCCCTGACACTTCCCACATGTCTTTCCTCATCCTTTGCTGCTCAGTTGTTGCCTTAAATAAAATCCATCTTCACGGCACCTGAACCCACAAGTGATGCCAACTTTACACCATTCAGAAGGTCATCTTTCTCATTCTGTCGACATTAGAAACACTGATTTGACCTTGAACTACCGCACCATACGATATCCGACAACCGCATTTTCAATACCATTTCACAATAGCTTGCCCCAAAGGTGAATTGTAAAAGGTCATAACACCGACAAACTTAGTACGTTCAATTAGGACAAAGACACCCCATAGTAAAAGAAATACCCGCCATGCTCGCAAATACCAAGTCTCATTACTCCACCAGCCCATATATTACCATTCTTAGTCCGATTGCCTTTTACTGCCAGGAATAAAATACTGAATCTCTAGATTATGCACTGAGTCAACATCCCTTCAAGTCATTTACCGCCCCGACACGTAGGCAAATGTCCTACCATTATATCAATACAGCGGAACAATAGTTTATAGCATCATGGCAACTTGTGCCTAGCCTCAGAGCTCTCAGAAGTACCGTTACTGATCTGAAACGACAGAATATCCTTCCACAAGCCAACGATAATAGCTCAGACAACTATATTGCATTAGTAGTACCATAAAATTCTTCAATTCTCAAATTATAAGAAGCGGTTCGCATTGCACATGATTGAATAGGAATGAATTCAAGGTATACGCCTCCAAGGATCAAATCGCACAATAAGGAATCAAGAAGGGAAGTACTCCTAACAGTCCTGCAGCCTCCCGAGGATAAGTACAGACGTCTCTGTACTGATTCGTGAGACTCTACCAGACTTGCTCATGACTCGTGAGATCCTAGGAACCTAGTGCTCTAGTAACATGTTGTCACGACCCAAAATCCACTAAGGGGTTGTGATGGCGCCGGACTCCACTGTCAGGCAAGCCAACAAAAATACTTGATTAAATTCTCATTTTGACAATTTTGAAAACCAAGATTTTCCTGCAATCTTACTAGTAAAAGACAACCTTTACAATGTAAATAAAATTTTTTTTTAGAAGTGCATACTAGTTACCCAATAATCATCCCAGAACCCGATGCACAAGTGCATTAGCTATTTCTAAGAAACAATACAATACAATATCCGTCCGGAATGTAGTGGACAGAAAGTAAATACAATATACTGGAAGGGTCTATACTAGTTGTCGGCCGCCTCTAATAATGCAACTCACCTAGTCCCAGTATCATCTGTGCTGCTAAACCCAGTAGGCCACTAGTAACACATGAGCCCGTGCAACAACAATGCACAGAAGTGTAGTATGAGTACGAAAACAATGTGTACTCAATGAGTATCCCGTCTAATCTCAAAGAAGTACAGACGAGATGGTCGACTTTGACACTTACTAAAGGTCCAATAATAATATATTATTAATGCAAATCGTCGTGGATTTATTAAAAATGACAGTAATTTCAATAAGTCACAAACAGGTAAAAATTTATTTTTATGCTGAAGGTATCCAGATTCATAATCCATTAGTTTTCAATTATCTCAAGTCGGGGAGAGCAAATATAAATCTCAAAGAATCCCATGGCTAGCAATACAAGCATACGCAAATCATGCTGAGGCGTACGACCCAATCGAACAGAAAATAAACTGTGCACTGCAAGGGTCGAACGGCACGAACCATAGATGCATATATTACCCCGCTCCCGAAACATTTATGCAACACGTTCAAATTTAAACAAATAATCAACATGCTCACGAACCTTACATGTGACGCAGGTACACATAGAAATGCTTGCTCAAACAGCAAATTGAGAATTTATCGGGGAACATATATCTAAATAAAATCCAATTCTCTTTTAACGATTTAAGAAAATAAAGTTTAATTCCTTTATAAATTCATTTGCCAATTCGACAGGATTTAAGCAATTCAACTGTAAACAACATTACAAATATTCCAAGTACAACATGCTTTTGGGTCCTAGACTACCCAGACAATAACACAATACTAGGTACACACGGACTCTCGTCACCTCATGCATATGTATCCCCCACAATTAGGAGCACATAACCAGTTAATTCACCTATGGGAACAATTCCCTCTTACAAGGTTAGAAAGGAGACTCACCTCGCTCTGAAGATCTGTAACCGGCATTCCATGTTCTTGCGAAGATTCGAACCGATGAACAAAGCTCCAAGGATAGCCAATAATGATACCAATCCATTAATGTATACTCAATTATTCATTACAATCCAATTTATAACAATTCCTAACGCCGATCGAAAAGTTGACGAAAATGCCTTCGGGCCCACGTGCCCGGATTTCCAAAACTTTCGAAGAATAAGTTTACCCACAGCTTCATGAACTCAAATATATTAAGTTATCCAAATTCCATAACCAAAATCGTGGCCAAATTTTAAGAACATCAATTTCTAGGTTTTTCTACCAAAACCCCAAATTTCTACCAATTTACGTGCTAAAATCCATACACAATCGATGTATTTAACTCAAGATGGATGGGATGAGCTTACCTTATCATTAATGATGAAAAATCCCACTTGAAGCTCTCCTAAAAATCCCCTAAGCCAAGAAAATATGAGAGAAAATGGCCAAATCCTAATTTTTAAAATACCTCTCTGCCTGCAGCACTTTCCGCACACCTGCGGTCCCTCGACCGCTTCTGCGGTTCCGCAGGTGCGGCCCTACTACTGCATTTGTGGTGCTTCCCAGGCTACCTTTTTTCGCTTTTGCATCTTCTCAACCGCAAGTGCGGTTCCGCATCTGCGGAAAAATGAACGCATGAAATATACCCTTCACTTCCAGTCCAAAACCGCATTTGTAGCTCTTTTGGCCACTCCTGCGGCTCCGCACCTGTGGCCCAATTCCCGCAGGTGCGGTTATGATAGCAACCAGCAATTTTAGCCTTCCAAAAATTCGATTTACGATCCGTTAACCGCCCGGAATCCACCCGAGCCCTCGGGACCCCAACCAATCATACCAACAAGTCCCAAAATAATACGTAAAAATTATATTAGCTATATTTTAGTATAAATATGAGAATCCATTAAATGAATTACCAAAATGATAATATTGGAAATAATTATTGGGTTTTTTTGGATAAAAATAAATTGATTCAAAAATCCTTTTAAAATATTTGGAGATACTTATATATGAATGCTCATGCTATTTTGAAAGTAGTTTTGCATGTATAAAAATATATAGGGAAAAAATTTGTATTAACAAGAATGTGGACGATGTTATTCTCAAATCCATGAAGGCTACTGACCTCATAGAAGATGTGAGGAAGTTCTTCAATAGATTGTGGAGGTACAACCTGAAGCTAAACCCTGTAAAGTGTGCATTTGGGGTTCCTGTTGGGAAGTTGCTTGGGTTTATTGTGAGCCACCGAGGAATAGAACTAGATCCATCAAAAGTCAAAGCCATTCAAGAACTACCACCGACAAGGATCAAGAATGATGTGATGAGTTTATTGGGAAGGCTTAACTACATCAACCGATTCATAGTATGGTCTGCAGTTATCTGTGAGCCAATCTTTAAAATGTTAAAGAAGGATGCCGCTACTAAATGGACCGATGACAGCCAAAAAGCCTTCGACAAAATCAAGGAGTACCTGTCAACACCACCAGTCTTAGCCCTTCCCGAACTAGGTAGACCCCTATTACTCTACCTTGCAGTGTTAGATGGAGCTTTCAGCTACATTTTGTGGCAACATGATGAAACGGGGAGGAAGGAACAAGCTATTTATTATCTCAGTAACAAGTTCACCCTGTACGAGGCCCGATATTCTCTATTCGAACGCACTTGTTGTGCTTTGACATGGGTAACTCAGAAGCTGAGGCATTACTTCTGTGCCTATACTACATATCTCATATCGAGAATGGATCCCTTAAAATACATCTTTCAGAAGCCCATGACCACTAGCAAGCTAGCTAAGTGGCAAATTCTGTTGAGTGAGTTCGACATTGTTTACGTGAATTAGAAAGAGGTCGAGGGACAGGCACTGGAAGACCACCTTGATGAAAACCCCGTGGATGGAGGATACGAACCCCTTAAAACATATTTTCCTGATTAAGAGGTATCATTCATAGGAGAAGACATTGCCAAACCCTATGACGGTTGGAGAATGTTCTTCGGTGGAGAATGAAACTTCAAAGGAGTTGGCATAGGAGCAGTCCTAATATCAAAAATCTGTCAGCATTATCCAGTGTCTGCCAAACTCAGGTTCCCCTGCACCAACAATATGGCAAAGTATGAAGCCTGCATGTTAGGGCTCAAAATGGCCATTGACATGAACGTGCAAGACCTGCTAGTGATTGGAGATCCAGATTTACTTATACATAATGTACTAGAAGAATGGGCAACCAAGAAGTCTAAGATACTCAAGTGTCTGTATCACGTACAAGAATTGAGAAAGAGGTTCATAAAGATGGAATTTTGGCATGTTCCTAGAATCCTGAATGAGTCCGCCGATGTATTGGCTACCCTATCATCTATGATACAACATCCTGATAAGAATTTCATTGATCCCATTCCAGTGAAGATCCATGATCAGCCAGCTTACTGTGCCCATGTTAAAGAGGAAGTAGACAGAAAGCCTTGGTTTCATGATATCTTGGAATATTTGGTAAAAGGAGAGTACCCGGAGCTTGCTAATCCTATTCAGAAATGCACACCTCGTAGATTGTCCAACAACTTCTTTCACAACTGAGGATTCCTGATTCGGGACTATTAAGATGTGTTGACGCAAAGGAAGCATCCAAGCTTCTAGAGGAAATTCATGTTGGGACTTGCGGTCTACATACAAACGGTTTTGTCTTAGCAAAAAAGATACTTCGGGCTGGTTACTTTTTGATGACTATGGAAAAGGACTGCATCCAGTATGCCTGGTGGATGGATGTTATTAGACAAATCGAGCATGCTGCTTCCAATGGACACAAGTTTATGGTTTATCCTGGAAGCCATAGACTATTTCACCAAATGGGTTAAAGCAGTATCTCATAGAGCAGTAACTAAGAAAGTCATGACAGATTTTATCCGTGACTGCATTGTTTGTCGGTTCGGGATTTCAGAGTCAATTATTACTGATAACGGCTCCAACCTCAATAGCGACTTGATGAAAGCTATGTGTGAAACTTTCATGATCGGGCACAAGAATTCCACAGCATACAGGCCTCCAATGAATGGAGTCGTAGAAGCCGCCAACAAGAATATCAAGAAGATATTGAGGAAAATGATAGAAAATCATAAACAATGGCACAAGAAGTTGTCATTTGCTCTATTGGGATATCTCATCACAGTCCGCACATCAATCGGGGCAACTCCCTATATGCTGGTTTATGGTACAGAGGCTGTCATTCGAGCTGAAGTAAAAATTCCTTCTCTAATGATCATACAAGAAGCTGAGCTCGACGACGTAGAGTGGGTGAAGAGTTGTTATGAGCAACTAGCTCTTATATACGGAAAGAGAATGAATGATGTTTGCCATGGTCAACTCTATAAGAACAGAATGTCCAAAGCCTTCAACAAAAGAGTCAAGCCAAGACAGTTCTCACCGGGGCAGTTGGTGTTAAAGAAATTTTTTCGATATCAAGATGAAGACAAAGGGAAGTTCTCTCCCAACTGGCATGGCCCATACATGGTTCATCGGGTTCTGACAAGAGGAGCCCTCATACTTGCAGAAATGGACGGGGAAGTTTGGCCAATGACGATTAATTCAGCTGTGGTCCAGCATTACTATGTGTAATCATTATGCTTTCCTCATATCATGTAAATTGAACTACGCCTGACCTGATTCACGTTTAAGAGGGGATACGTAGGCATCCCTATACGTTCGGTCACAATTCAATAAAAATTTCATTTCCCCTTGAAATTGGAAATTGGGGCAGAATTTTGAGGAGGACTCTCAAAATTCTAAAGTAATTTCAGCCGATTGCCGCACGAGCAATAGTCAGAAGTGTCTACCCATCAAACTAGGGCAGAATTTTGAGGAGGACCCTCAAAATTCCGTAGCAAGAGAGGTTGCAATGTCCCGAACCATATCACAATTGTCGGTTCATCTAAAAACTATTTTTTTTATTATACATTTATTTCATACTTTTATAAAATCATGCATGAATCTGCTTCATTTAGCAACGCTACCCCAATAATACAAACGGTATCACCAGATCAAAGCCGAACGAGTCAAGCAAAGCTAGCGAGGATGCGAACTAACCTTCCCCCTTTACAAAACTAACAATTTTTCTTTGGATGCAGGCACTAGGACTACAAAATCGTTGAACATCATGTATGCCCATGGAAAAAACATTGTTCAAGAATATGATTCTCAGAACCGTTACACTTGCCAACATTTGCTATCAGCATGCACCCGTAATGCCCTGTATATCACAATGCTCCCAGTAGTCGCAACGCCGCAATCTGCTATCAGCTATGAAAGTTCTGCTATCATTTGCTATTTTATTTCTTACATAAGGCTACCACTATTCCTTCTGAGGTTAAGCTCTACCTCTAACTGCATCTGCATTGCATAAGGCTACTATTCAACTTTCCAACCTGTGTAAGGCTACCATTCTACCTTCTGAGGTTAAGCTCTATCTCCAACTACATCTGCATTGCATAACGCTATTATTCTGCCTTCCAATATGCATATGGCTATAATTTTGCCTTCAGAGGTTAAGCTCTACCTCCAACTGCGTTTTCATCCGTGCATAAGGCTACTATTCTGCCTTCCAATTTGCATAAGGCTACTATTCTGCTTTCCAATCTGCATAAGGCTACCATTCTGCCTTCCAAGGTTAAGGTATACCTCCATATGCATTGGCACATTTGCATAAGGTTACTATTCTACCTTCCAATTTGCATAAGGCTACTATTATGCCTTCCAATCTGCATAAGGCTACCATTCTGCCTTCCGAGACTAAACGTTGTCTCCATCTGAATCTGCATGGCAGTAAAATCACCACATACTACATCTGCATGGCTAAAAGATCACCTCATACTACATCCGCACGGCTGAATGATCGCCACATACTACATCTGCATGGCTGAAAGATCGCCACACACTACATCTCACAGGCTGAAAGATCGCCACATACTGCATCTGCACTGCTGAAAGATCGCCTCATACTACATTACAGGGCTGAAAGATCACCACATGCTACTGCATCCTTCATGGTCTAAAATATTTCCATCTCATCCAAAGACATCATCGTTCGAAGGCACCATATTCATAGACCGAGAACACCATGTCATAGACTGAGGATCTCTTTCAAACTTTTGCATATCATTATTCAAAGGCGTCATGCTTCGGAGGCACCATCCTCATAGCCCAAGAACATCGTTTCATGGCCTGTGAATCCTTTGTCATACGCTTCATGGCCCATGACATCATGGTCTGAGGACGTCATTCCTAACCGTCCAAAGACATCATTCATGGTCCAATGGGAATTTACATCATGTTTTAATTTGCGCACAATATATGCTTGCATTGCTTATTCACAGGAAAAACGGCGAGCAACGGCCATCCCGGCAGGAGCAATTCCGCTCCAGTGCATACAGCCATATCAAACTTAACATTCTCTCTAGATATTGCGTCCGTTCTTGAAAAGTCTCCATCAACATACTCCGCCGGCGGATCTTGAACTACATACGGCCTGATTACTATAAAACTAGGGATAGATCTTGAACTACATACGGCATGATTACTATAAAATCAGGGATATATAGGCAGCTCAGAAGCCAGGGTGCGGCCAAAATCTTCTTCAAACCATTTCGCTCAGTCAAAATTGTCCATTATTTCTTTACCCGAAAATTCTTTCATTCTTCCCCGATAAAGTGGTTGATACCCAATTTTTCACTATATATATTTAATATGCAAAACACCTTTTTTAAAAAAAATAAAAAGATAGTTATGTTATTGCTAAGCTCAAAGAAGAGAGCGTTTACAAGATGCATTAGAAACATCATATTTACATTAGTAGTAGACAGTGCTAAGGTTCTTGTATTGGAACAAAGACTACAAGCTAAACTTGTACAAGGGAATATATTACTATAGTTACTGAGTATAATACTAGTAGTAGATCTAATATTACACATAATAGACTGACTTTTACTCATTCTTCTTCTAAGCAGCCCTGCTTGATCTTTTTCATGGTAATTTAAAGCAAAGGTGGTGGACTTTCAAAAATGAGATAGGTCTCTTTTGCATGTAGAGCTCCATAGTTGGCCAAGTAGCCCGCCACACTATTTTGCTCCCTGTAGATATTGTTGAGAGGGGGATTATCCAGATATCAGAGTAATAACCTACACTCATTAAGTATATTAGTATAGTGTATTGTAGTGCTATTAAACATACCAAGTAAGGCTTGTGCATCTGTCTCAATGATGAGTGGTGTGAGTTTCTTTTGCACAGCAATTTTCAAGCCCATGAGCAAAGCAAAAAGTTCTGTCTGGATAGGTGTCCCAGGTATTGCTTTCCTTGCAAATCCTATGATCCAGTTGCCTAGATGATTACGAAATATACCACCAACACCATATGTATTCTGTTGGTGTGAGCAAGAACCATCAATGTTAAACTCGTAATAGAAATTGTTTGGGGGGTGCCATTTGATATAAAGAGGTATTTGACTGTTTATTTTATGGGATTCGTAAGGTAATAAAATTCTGTTGCCTTTTTTTAGAAAGATAGCTATATCCAAAAAAGTTTTCTTCTGATCTAATGTATTTTTATTACGAATAAGCCAAAGCTCCCATAATGCAAAGGGTATAAGGGTGGTATTGGGAAGTGTATGGTATTTGTATGTTGATTGCTAATGAATAAAATGGTGTAACCACTGTGTAGTGTGATTGTAAGATAGAGGCGAGCTTGCATGAATAGTTGACATCTTGAGCATAGCCCACAGATGCACAGCCACAGGGAATTCTAGGAATAGATGTTATAAAGTTTCAGGAGCCATATGGCATTATGAGCAAGTGGAGGAGTTAAGAATACCTAATCTTGTGACATATGCATTTGTTAGAAAGCGATTATGACATAGTAATTACTATAAATTTTAGATTGCTATAGATGATTTTCTAGGAATCTTTTGTTGTCAACATTTTAAAACTTTCTATTTTGAAACGTATTAAACTTATGCACTTGGGTTAGAAGATTTACTTTATGGATATTATTACCTTGTTGGACGAGTTATATTATTAATAGTTTTATTTTGCTATATTTCTGTTTTAAATGAACTGTTACAATAGCCTACTAGAACCGCTGCAATAGGACACAAATGGCGTTCCATTAGAATGTAAGCCGTTCCAATAAATCTGGTAAACCGTTCCAAAATGCCCTCTAAATCATTCTAATAGGTTAAAACCGTAGCAATATAAAAACAACCGTTACAATAGCTAAAAGTGATTGTTGTTATATCTATAAATAATCGTAACAATATGTTACGAAAATGTTGCATTAGATAATATGGTAACGGTTATGAGCTGTTACATACACATTATAGTAATAGTTTTAAACCGTCCCAATTGGAAGGAATGATCATTCCAAGAAATGTTCCAGTAGCTCTATTGGCACACGAGCAGATATGATGGTTTGTAAACCGTTCCAATATCGCTACGACAATGGTTTATCTACCTACTGGAACAGTTATTCATGCGTTACCGTAGACCAATTTTTTAGTACTGTAACCATAAAAAGAAAGAAATTTTGAAAGGAAGATGCACTTGCCAAATCCATTTAAAGTCATTAATAGGATCAGTAGTTATACGAGTTTCATTAGTGAGGATAGCATTGTACATGGATTTGACTGAAAATATGCCATTATGTGTGAGAGCCCAAAATATTTGATTATAGGTTGTAGTGGCAAAAGGCATGTAAATATTAGTGATATCAAGTTGTAAATTAGGAGGTAAACAAATAGGTAATTTATTAAAATGCCATTTATGATTATAATAGTAGTGTGAACTATTTTGTTATTTTCATATTGTGGAAGAGGCCTATATATGCAATTACGAAGTAAAGTATTCTGATTAATCCAAGGATCATGTCAGAATTTGACATGATGTGCCGAGGCTAGGTTTCATTTATATCCTAAACCACAATATGACCATCCATGTAGAATGTTACACCAAGTTCTTGAAATATTTTTTTTAATTAAATGAGAAGGTCTTATATAATTATGCAATAAAACATGTGCCCATAGTTGAGTAGGGTTTTTAAAAAACCTCCAAGCAAGGCTAGGGGTTGTGTAATGGTAGCCCATTTTAATAAGTGGAGTTTCTTCTTTGTGGAGTTGTTCCCCAGAGAAAATTACATTGATAATGGTTGAGATGAAAAAGTATATACGAAGGGATTTTTATGTACTGCATAATGTGATTTGGAAGTTGGTTTAAAGTGGAACGAATTAGGGTAGTCCTCCCTGCTTTCGATAAGAATTAGTTTTCCATCTTACTAATTTATTCTTAAAAATATCTAGAAGAAATTGATAATCTTGCTTTGTGGGCTTCTTAGTAAAAATGGAAAAGGCTAAGTATCTCCCAAAGTTTTTCCCTTCATTTATTTTGAAAATTTGTCTAACAGTAATTTTTATATTAGGAGTACAGATATTGGAGAAGAATATTTTAGATATATCAAAATTTATAGTTTGTCCCGAATGGCATGTAAAATGAGAAATAGTATTAACTATAGCTTGGCATGAGTGATTAGTTATTTTAGATGTGAGTACTATATCATCAACAAAGACTAAATGGGATAACTGAGGCCCTTTATTCCCCATTGAGATTGGGATCCATTTATTGTAGTCCACTGATGCATTTATTTTTCTAAAAAGCTTTTCCAAACATAAAATAAATAAGTAAGGTGATATAGGATCTTCTTGTCGAATACCCCTCGTTGATGTGAAATATTCAGTAGAGTTACCATTGACTAAAATAGAGGTTGTACTAGTTGTTATGCATGACATAATAAGTTGTATAAACGAGGGTGAGAAATTAAGGGTTATTAGAGTATTATATATGAACGACCATTCTAATTTATCAAAGGCTTTTTCTAGGTCAACCTTTAAGAGCATGTTGAGGTTGTTACCCTTAATTTTTCTAAAATTAGTAATCAATTCTTGTACAGTAATAGCGTTATCAGGTGCTCTTTTATTTTTCTTGAAACTGGATTGAGTTGGATAAATAATATTATCCAGAATAGGTTTTACCCTGTTAACAATAATTTTAGTAATAATTTTATAGATCGTATTATAAAAATTAATAGGTCGGAATTGAGATATTGTGGATGGTTTTTTATGCTTAGGAATTAAACAAATGAAGATTGTGTTGATTGAAGGATCAATCTTATGTTCGTAAAAAATTTTGTGACAAAAGTGTTTGACAGAGTTAACAATTATGTTCTAATATCTTTGATAAAATAAGGGATGAAGGCCATCTGATCCTGGTAATTTTAGTGGCTTAAAGGAATTAATGGCACTGATAATTTCTCAGTCTTGCAAAGGTTTAGTTAGAGCAGCTTGATCAATTGTTGTTAAAATATTGTAAGGCTATAAATGATTACTGGTAGTAGAACTAGTTTTTTTTTTGTAGTAAAAAGATATTGACAGTACGAGGTAATATGGTCTCTAATATGATAAGGATTGGTTATCCAATTTCCCCCTTGGTCTTGAAGTGCAATGATACGATTACGTCTTCTACAATTTAAGGTAATAAGGTGGAAAACTTTTGTATTTGCGTCACCATCATTTAACCAATCAATACATGACTTTAATTTCAAAAAATCCTTCTCAAGTCTAAGGATTTTATTAAATTCCATACTTAAAGTAGATTATATGTTTTGGAGAAAAATACTAGTGGGGTAATGAATGGAGGATTGAATACCATCAAAGCGCGCCATTAACTTCTTTTTACAGTTAAATAAATTATCAAAAGTGGATTTATTCCACTCTATAACTTTAGTAGTAAAAATTTTAATGGCATGTAGTAAATAAACATTATCAATCCATGCTTGTTGAGCGGCTGATTATAACCTATGGTGTGTGGTCCAAATAGTTTCAAACCTAAAGATTTTATTTCTAGGTAAAGGATAATGTTGAAGTTCTAATTTTATAGGACAATGGTCTGAATGTGTACGAAGAAGATGTGTAACCAGTGCATCGGGGTATTGTTTAATCCAATCATAATTAGCCGTTATATGATCAATACTTTTAAGTATATTAAAACTGTTATGCTTATCATTTGTCCAGGTATAACGACTACCTTTTTATCCTAAATCCGTAAGTCCTGAGTAATTTAAACAATCTAATAATTTATTAGCTCTAGAGTTGTTAATAGATAAACCACCAAATTTATCATTTGCATGCAATATTTCATTAAAATCCCTATCTAATAACCAATGACCCTTATAATGGTTGTATACATGCATTATATTATTCTATAATAATTTTCTAGTTGCTAAATCAGTAATAGCATAAATAGCCGTAAATAATAAAGTAAATGGGAGTTGGAGCACCTGAATATGAAATGGATTTCCTGAAAGGTAATGGCCACTTGTTCCACATGGATTGCATCTGAAAGCCATAAGATGGCAATTCTTCCTGATTGTCCAATAGCAGCAACTTCAATTAAGCCATTAAAATTAAAATCCTCCTTAACCGTTTGGTCATTTTGGCAATGAGTTTCCAACAGAACAACCAATGATGGTCTATTATAGCTCCAAATAATAAAATTTATATAACTAAGGGTTTCATTTGTTGGATTGTTCTTTTAATTCATGTGACTACATGACTGCCCTAGGCGAAGTAGAAATGTGGGAAGTAGGACTTCCCCACGTCGGGATTTGTAGTTGGCCTTATTCTGAATGATGTTTTGAGTAGATTCGGAGGGCACCTTATGTATATCTTTCTTTCGTACTCTTCCTTGTGGACAAAGACCCTGATTCCGTCGAGACATGAGTGAATTGGTTGTGTTTCTCTATTGTAAACAATTGGTGCTTCTAGTTCTACCTGAAAGTTGATGTCTTGTTCTACTGGATTGGGAATATGGGGTGGTGAGTTTGTTGGTGATGGAGTTGGAGTTGGTGGAGTGAGTGGTTCCTGTGGAATATTTGTGACTTGAGTCTTGTAGGGTTAGATCCATGGGGTGGAGGGATTGGGTGGGGGATAAAATGGCATTTGAAGAAGATGTGGGTGAATATGTAGGGGATCACAATATGGTAGTGGAATTAGTTGATAAGGATCAAGGTATGACGCTCCCATCATTGACCAATGGTATCTCCCATAAATCTCCGTTCCTAATTGCATACCATCTGCTATAATTTGTGCTAGGTCCATTGGATGATTGATTAGGATGGTCACCTCTTGGTGATTCACCTCTATCGTGAAGGTTAAGGCATGATTTTGTAAGCCTGTTTCTAGCCATGACGTGAGTTGTGTTGGTGCATGTGGTGTTTGTGCTGTGTAGATAAAAGTATTTGGTTCTATGATCAATTGTGTGGAGGATGGGAGAAGGGAGTGAGTAGAGTATGATATTGTAGACGATGGGGTATTTTCCTGGGTGTGTTGTGTGGTCTGCGAAGGTATGTTAAATTTGGTGAAAACATTTTCTTGATTGATAGATTAAGGTGGTGGAGTAAGTGTAGTATTGGATTTAGTGGTAAGTAAAATGTCCGGATTTGAATGTGTTATAGATGAAGTTGATTGTATGGGAGGTTTGGGCGGTGTGAATGAATGATTTGGTGATTGTGTGTTGAAATGGTTTGAAGGGGTGGAAATATAATCATGCCCTAGTTGCATGGAAGGTATAGGGTTAGGCATTTGTAATGGTAAGCCGATAGTGTGTTGAATAGGTAGAGAATGTATTACGTTTTCTTGGGGTGAGGAGTAATGATTGTTTGGACCAAGGAATATGGTTTGCATGTGAGGTAGACTATCATGGCTAGTTGCATGGCTTGGTACTGGTTTATTGTGCAAATGGACCGACAGGAATTCCACTTGAGTGGAAATTAATGTAGGTAGTAGATTATTATCAGTTGTTTCATTAATTTGATTTGTCTTGTCCAAATCTGTGTGTATTAGAGTAGAAAATTTATTATTAATGATTATAGGGGCTATAGGAATTTTAGAATTATTAGCCAGATTAATGTCACGACCCCAGTTCTCCTTCCGTGAACATGTCGTGATGGCACCTAGTTCCTACAACTAGGTAAGCTTAACAATGCCGAACATCAACATAACTTGCGGAATAAATTGTTTAAAAATGAACAATTAAAAAAAAATTGTATAACAGATGCCGCTCGGCGTAAATTACTCAATAATGGGGAAGTTTACAACATCACCCCAAAAATCAGAAACTCACGGGAACACAGGCTAACGGAAAGTAAATACATAGCTCTAACTCCAGAATGTCTAAAACGAACAGTACGAAAAGGAGAAAGCTAACTGCTAAAGCTAGAATAAGAAAGAGACTCCAGGTCTGCGGACGCGGCAGATATACCATGAAATCTCTGCTAGATCTCTCCGCCTCGAGGATGATACGCCTGGGCAGAGCTACCTGGATCTGCACATGGAAATTATGCGAAAAAAGCGCATAAGTACACCACAACGGTACTCAGTAAGTGTCAAGCCTAACCTTGGTTGGGTAGTGACGACGAAGGTCAGGGCCCTACAGAGATAAACATAATATATGATACGATAAGGAAAAACAGTATAGATAAAGTCTACAGCGAGAATCTGAACAGGATTAATTAAGGAAGTAGTAGGAAGCAGAAATAAAATAATATAAGAAATACTACTCACAACAGGAAATAATAGCCGGGGATCTTTTGGTATCCTCAAAATATACACGAGGGATTTCTTGGTATCCCAAGGATCTCTTGGTATCCTGATCATATACATGAGGGATCTCTTGGTATCCCGAGGATCTCTTGGTATCCTCAAAACATACATTTACATGTGCTAGGGATCTCTTGGTATCCTGCACCTCAGTCTAGAACATAACAAGTATAGGGGGATCTCCCGGGATGCCGTCCCGTAGTCCCAATTTAAAACACACAATAACATCCCAAAACATTATGATAAATGCTAAATTCAGAACAAGTAATAGAAAATTCTAGCCTAACATGTTTCACGTAGTACAACCAAGACAGTTTAAGCACTTAAGCAAATAAGTCAAATAAACATGCTTCTCTAAACTAGCATAGGATAAACTCGCAATTCAAAATAAACAGATAAGCAATGAAATCTCAATTAAATACTCCAAGTAAAAATGAATTTCTAACAATTAGCTCAAGTACACGCTCGTCACCTCACGTACAAGGCATTCAATCACCACATATCATATCCTAATGGGAAAGGTACCCCACACAAGGTTAGACAAGCCACTTACCTCAAACCGGCTCCAAAATCAACTCAAAACTACACTTTTGCCACGAGTATCCAACTCCAAATGGCCCAAATGTATTCAATTCAATTACATATCGTAAATAACATCTCAAGCAACTGATTCTACTATTTAATTTAAAGCTAAGACGTGAATTTAGGTAAAATAACCAAAACGCCCTTCAGGCCAACATCTCGGAATCAAATAATTTTAATATTTTCAGAACCCTCGTACTCTCACGAGTCTAAGCATATAAAAATCTTCCAAATCGGAGGTCAAACACCCACTCAAAACTCAATAGTTTAGCCTATGAAGTTTTACCCATTTTTCGTTCAAAAATCCGAAATTAAGGAAGAATTTGTGATTAGATTAGTAGGTTTTAAGCATAAGGGAGTAGAGAATCGTTACACAATTGTTGCCCTCGAAAACCCTTCGAAATTTCTCCCAAATCTGAGCTCCCAAGCTTGTATTTTGATATAAATGGCTAAGTCTCATTTTTGAAGTGTTAAATACTGTCCAGACATTTAATGCATCGCGAACGCGGAGTTGAGATCACGTTCATGGAGAAGGAAAATAGAAGTTGCCAAAAATGCCCTTCGCGATCGTGAATGGGAAGAGTGTGAACGCGAAGGCCTTGATTCATTAGTTATGCGAACGCGACATCAGGAACACGAAGGCGATGAAGAAGATGAGTAAGGTCCAGAAGTTACCCTACGCGTACGCGATGATTGAGCTGTGAACGCGAAAGAGAAAAAAGGAAGGCTTCGCGAACGCGGGCAGGTTATGCGAATACGAAAGAGGAACTGCCGCCCCTCCAGGATTACACTACGCGAACGTGTGAGAGGGACTGCGAATGCGAAGAAGGAAATTCCAGCTGGTCAAGACAAGCCTTCGCGAACGGGAAGGACATCTCGCGAAAGCGAGGAAGGCATACCAGAAGCAGCAACAACAGTTCAAAAATAAGAGGAAAAGACCCGTTGAGCATCCGAAACACACCCGAGGCCCCCGGGACCTCAACCAAACCTACGGACATATCCCATAACCTCTTTCAAACTTGTACCAACCTTAAACCACCTAAAACAACGTCGGAAACTCGAATTAATCAATGATTTAAGCCTAAGAACTTCAAATTCTAACAAAACACGTTTTCGATCAAAACCCTAACCAAACCTCGTCTAAATGACCTGAAATTTTACACATACATCCTAAATGACACGACGGAGCTACGGCAACTTTCGGAATTCCATTCCAACTCCTGGATCAAAATCTCACTATCGGACCGGAAACTTCAAAAAATTCAAACTTCGGCATTTCAAGCCTAAATGAGCTACGGACTTCCAAAATGCATTCCGAAGATGCTCCCAACCCCAAAATTACCTAATGGAGCTAATGGAACCACCAGATTTCCATTCTGAGGTCGTCTTCACAGTGTTCCAACTACATACCACCTTTCAACACTTAAGCTCTCATTTAGGGACTAAGTGTCCCAAAACTCTCCGAAACCCAACACCAAACGTCCCGGCAAACCAAAATAGCGGAAATGAATTTAGGGGAAGCAGTTAATAGGGGATCGTGACGTAAATTCTTAAGACGACTGGCCTGGTCATCACATCCTCCTACAATTAAACATTCGTATGTCCTTGAACGAGCATAGAGAACATACCTGAAGTAGTGAAAAGATGAGGGTACTGGCTGCGCATATCCCGATCGGTCTCCCAAGTTGCCTCCTCGGCCGGATGACCCTGCCACTGAATTTTTACTGAAGCAATGTTCTTCGACCTCAACTTTCTGATTTGCCTGTCCAATATAAACATTGGCTCCTCAACATAGGATAGATCCTTGTCCAACTGGACTGAACTGAAATCCAATACATGCGATGGGTCACCATGATACCTCCGGAGCATCGAAACATGAAATACCGGATGAACCCCGGCCAAACTGGGAGGTAAGGCAAGCTCATAAGCAGCCTCCCCAACTCGTCTCAAAATCTCAAAAGGTCCAATAAACCTCAGACTCAACTTTCCTTTCTTCCCAAACTTCATGATGCCTTTCATAGGCGAAATCCGAAGCGGAACCCGCTCACCAAGCATATATGAAACATCACTAACCTTCCTGTCCGTGTAGCTCTTCTGTCTGGACTGGGCTGTACGGAGTTTATTCTCAATCATCTTACCCTTCTCTAATGCATCTTGAACCAACTTTGTGCCCAATAGTCTGGCCTCACCCGACTCAAACCAACCCATCAGAGATCTACACCTCCTACCATATAAAGCCTCATACGGCGCCATCTGAATGCTGGAGTGATAACTGTTGTTTTAAGAAGACTCCGCTAATGGCAAAAACTGATCCCAAGACCCTCCAAACTCAATCACACACGCACGAAGCATATCCTCAAGAATCTGAGTGGTTCACTCAGACTGTCCGTTCTTCTAGGGGTGAAATGATATGCTCAGCTCCACCCGAGTACCTAGCTCCTGCTGCACGACTCTCCAAAACTGCGATTAAACTGAGTACCTCTATCTGAAATAATAGAAACTAGAATACCATGTAGACGAACGATCTCCCGGATATAAATCTCCACTAATCTCTCTGATAAATAAGTGGCACACATAGAAATGAAATAAGCGGACTTGATCAGCCGGTCCACAATAACCCAAATGGTATCAAACTTCTTTAAGGTCCGTGGGAGTCCAGATGCAAAGTTCATGGTGATGCGCTCCCATTTCCAATCTGGAATCTCTATTTGCTGAGGCAACCCACCCGGTCGCTAGTGCTCATACTACACATGCTGGCAGTTGAGGCATCTAGATACATAACCAACTAAATCTTTCTTCATCCGCCTCCACCAATACTGTTGGCTCAAGTCCTGATACATCTTCGCGACACCCGGGTTGATGGAATACCGCAAATTATGGGCCTCTGCTAAAATTAACTCTCGAAGCTCATCAACATTGGCCACACAAATCAGGCACTACATCCTCAACACCCCGTCATCTCCGATGGTCACATCTCTAGCATCTCCACATTGAACCTTGTCCTTAAGGACAAGCAAATGGGGGTCTTCATACTGTAGCTCCCTAGTACGATCAAATAGGGAAGACCGGGAAACCACACAAGCTAGAACCCGACTGGGCTCCGAAAGATCAAATCTCACAAGCTGGTTGGCTATGTCCTGCACATCCATCGCCATAGGCCTCTCTAAATCTGGTAAATATGCCAAACTCCCCAAACTCTTCGCTCGACGACTCAAGGCATCCGCTACCACACTGTCCTTGCTCGGGTGATACAGAATAGTAATATCATAATCCTTCAGCAACTCTAACCACCTCCTCTAACGCATATTTAGATCCTTTTTCTTGAACAAGTGCTGCAAACTCCGATGGTCAGTATAGATCTCACAAGGCACACTGTACAAATAATGACACCAGATCTTCAAGGCATGAACAATAGTAGCTAGCTCAAGGTCGTGGATAGGGTAATTTTTCTCATGTACTTTCAACTGTCTGGACGCGTAGACAGTCACCCTACCGTCCTGCATCAACACCGCTTTGAGGCCAACTCTCGAGTAGTCACAATAGACAGTATAAGACCCCGAACTGGTAGATAACATCAAAATTGGGGCCGTAGTCAAAGCTTTTTTGAGCTTCTGAAAGCTCACCTCACACTCCTCTATCCACTGAAATGGGGCACCCTTCTGGGTCAATCTAGTCATAGGGGCTGCAATCGATGAAAATCCCTCCACAAAATGACGGTAGTAGCCCACCAAGCTAAGGAAACTGCAAATATCTATAGTTAAGGAGGGCCTAGGATAACTCTGCATAGCCTCTATCTTCTGCAGATCCACCCGAATGCCCTCACTCGAAACCATGTGACCTAAGAATGCCACCGAACTCAACCAAAACTCACTTTTTGAGAACTTTGCATATAACTTCTTCTCTCTCAAGGTCTGAAGCACTGTCCTCAGGTGGTGCTCGTGAACTTCTCGACTCTGGGAGTATACAAAAATATCATCTGTGAAAACAATGACGAACGAGTCGAGATATGGCCTGAACACACTGTGCATGAAATGCATAAAAGCTGTTGGGTCATTGGTCAACCCAAATGACATAACAAGGAACTCGTAATGGCCATATCGAGACTTGAAGGTAGTCTTCAGGATATCTGGCTCTCGAATCTTCAACTGATGGTAACCTGAGCGCAAGTCAATCTTAGAAAACACATGCGCGCCCTGAAGCTGGTCAAACAAGTCCTGAATACGAGGCAAAGGATAACGGTTCTTCATTGTAACCTTTTTCAACTAGCAATAATCAATACACATACGCATAGAACCATCCTTCTTTTTCACGAACAAGATAGGAGCACCCCATGGTGAAACACTAGGACGAATAAACCCCTTATCAAGCAATTCCTGTAACTAATCCTTTAACTCCTTCAACTTAGGACGAGCCATACGGTACGGAGGAATGGAGATGGGCCTAGTGCCCGGCAACAAATCAATGCCAAAATCAATATGTCTATCGGGCGGCATGCCCGGAAGATCAGCTGGAAACACATTAGGATAATCCCAAACTACTAGACTGATTCAACAGAAAGGGTATCAACACTGACATCTCTCACATAAGATAAATACGCGGCACACCCCTTCTCAACCATGCGCTAAGCTTTAAGGAAAGAGATAACTCTACTGGGAGTGTAATCTAAAGCACCACTTCACTCAACACGCGGAATACCATGCATAGCTAGCGTCACGGTCAAGGCATGAAAATCAAGAATAGCAAAATGGGGCACAACTAGTCCATGCCCAAGATAATATCAAAGTCAACCATACCGAGTAATAATAAATTTGCTCTTGTCTCAAAACCATGAATAGTAACCAGACATGACCGATAAATGCGGTCCCCAACAAGAAAATCCCCTACAGGAGTAGAAACATAAATGTGGGCACTCAAAGAATCTTGAGGCACACCCAAGTGGAGAGCAAGGTAAGAAGACACATAAGAATAAGTAGAGCATGGATCTAATAGAACCGATGCCTCTTTGTGACAAACCAGTATAATACCTGTAATGATGGAGTCACAGGCAACAACCTTGGTACGAGCAGAAATAGCATAATATCTGGCCCGGCCCCTCTCTCGAGGGAGGCCTCTATCTCCCCGACCTATGCCCCTAGCCGGCTGGGTAGATGGGGTAGCAGCTGGAGCTATGATCATGGCCTGAGAACTCTGTTGGGCACGCTGTGGCTGAGACATCTGCGGGGGTGCACTCCTCCCATGTCTGGGGCAATCCCTCACCACATAGCGGGTGTTAGCACACTTAAAACAAGCTCTAGAAGGGCGCAGTGGATCTGACTGGCTCGGGCCAGATCTGCTGGATTGACCTCTGAAAGCACCCCGTGCAGGAGGCGCGCTAGAATATAGAGGTGCATAGTAAGGCTCCTGAGGAATAAGCGGAGGTAGAGCACTACTAGCTGCTGGAAGAGATGAATGAACGGGGTGACCCACATAACCCCTATCATGATGACCTGCTGCTGGGGTACGGACACCTTAGTAATGGCCCGACTCTCGAGACCTCTTGGCCTCCCTCTCCACTCGCTCCCTGGCGAGCATACCCTCGATCCTCCTAGCAATGCTCACTACCTGCTGGTAAGGAATGTCCATCTCCAACTCTCGAGCCATGATAGATCTTATGGGGGGGATAAGACCCTCAATGAACCTGTGAACTCTCTCATGAACTGTAGCAACCAAGGCCGGTGCATGCCTAGCCAACCTGGTATAATGGATAGAATACTCCCAAACGATCATAGAACCCTAGCGCAAATGCTCAAACTCTGTCTGCCATGCGTCCCTGAGACTCTAGGGAACAAACTCTCGCATAAACATATCCGAGAACTGGGTCCATGTTAGTGAAGCAACCTCGAGTGGACTGTCTCTCTCATAAGTGCGCCACCAATCTTAGGCGGCTCCCCGAAGCTGAAAAGCAGTAAAGGAAACCCCGCTAGACTATACTATGTGGCACTCCTCTAGAAATCCAGAGGCTTCGTCTTATGCTAATCCACTGAACACTTAGGGATCATACTTCTTGAACCTCTCAAGTCTCCGTTGCTTGTCCTCTGAAGCAGCTGACCAATCCTCGGATTGAACTGGCACTGCAGGCGGTGCGGGAATAATCCCACGAACCTGCTCAACTTGCACTCGCTGCTCAGGAGTGCGGGCGACGAGAGTCTGTGCTCCTCCCCCAGCCTAGGATGTGGCTGCAGCAAGGGGAAGCAACCCTGCCTGAGCCAAGGTGGTGTACATACTCATGAACTGAGCGAAAGTCTCCTGGAGAGCTGGAGTGGTAGTGGCAATAGTAGGCGTACCAGGTGCCTGGGCTTGATCTACTGGTGGAGCCTCAGCGGTAGCTCGTGCAGGTGCTCTGGCTGCACCACGTGCGTATCCTCGACCTCTGCCCCGGCCCTGGCCTTTGAGGGCTGCAGTAGGGGGCGCGGGTGCCTGATCATCTCGAGTAGCACGTGTCCTCACCATCCGTGAGAGAATAGATGAAAGAGGATTAGAACTGATGTCAAAAATACCGCACGAAAAGGAAATCAAATGAAATGAATATTTTTCTTAAACAGTTGCATAGCCCCTCATAGATAAGTACAGACGTCTCCGTACCCATCAGCGAGACTCTTATAAACCGGCCTGTGTTCAGTGACTCCTATGAACCTAGAGCTCTGATAGCAACTTGTCAAGACCCCAGTTTGCCCTCCTTGAACATGTCGTGATGGCACCTAATTCCTACAACTAGGTAAGCCTAACAATGCGGAACATCAACATAACTTACGGAACAAATTTTTTAAAAATGAACAATTAAAAGAAAACTGTATAAGAGATGCTACTCGGCGTATATTAATCAATAATGCGGAAGTCTACAACTTCACCCCAAAACCCGAAAACTCATGAGAACACGGGCTAATGGAAAGTAAATACATAGCTCTGACTCCGGAATGTCTAAAATGAACAGTGCGAAATGGAGAAAGCTAACTATAAAAGCTAGAATATGAAAGAGACTCCAGGTCTGCGGACGCGGCAGATGTACATCAAAATCTCTGCTAGATCTCTCCGCCTCGAGGATGATATGCCTGGGCAGAGCTACCTGGATCTGAATATGAAAAACATGCGCAGAAAGGGCATGAGTACACCACAGCGGTACTCAGGAAGTGCCAAGCCTAACGTCGGTAGGGTAGTGACGAGGAAGGTTAGGGCCCTACTGAGATAAACATAATATATCATAACACAAGGAAAAACATTATAGATAAAGACTACAACGAGAATCTGAATAGGATTAATAAGGGAAGCAGAAACAAAACAATATAAGGAATACTACTCACAACAGGAAATAATAGCCGGGGATCTCTTGGTATCCTCAAAATATACACGAGGGATCTCTTGGTATCCTGAGAATCTCTTGGTATCCTCATCATATACACGAGGGATCTCTTGGTAACCCGATGATCTCTTGGTATCCTCAAAACATACATTTACATGTGCTAGGGATCTCTTGGTATCCCGCACCTCAGTCCAGAACATAACAATTACAGGGGTATCTCCCGGGATGCCGTCCCGTAGTCCCAATTTAAAACATACAATAACAGCCCAAAACATTAGGATAAATGCTAAACTCAGAACAAGTAATAGAAAATCCTAGCCTAACATGCTTCACGTAGTACAACCAAGATAGTTTAAGTACTTAAGCAAATAAGTCAAATAAACATGTTTCTCTAAAGTAACATAGGATAAACTCGCAATTCAAAATAAACGGATAAGCAAGGAAAACTCAATTAAATACTCCAAGTAAAAATGGATTTCCAAAAATTAGCTCAAGTACGTGCTCGTCAACTCACATACAAGGCATTCAATCACAAAATATCATATCCTAAGGGGAAAGGTCCCCCACAAAAGGTTAGACAAGCCACTTACTTTAAACCGGCTCCAAAATCAACTCGAAACAATACTTTTGCCACGAGTATACGACTCCAAATGGCCCAAATCCATTCAATTCAATTACATACCATAAATAACATCTCAAGCAACTGATTCTACTGTTTAATTTAAAGATAAAACGCAAATTTAGATAAAATGATCAAAAGGCCCTTCAGGCCAACGTCTCTGAATCGAATAATTTTCATATTTTCAGAACCCTCATACTCTCAGGAGTCTAAGGATATAAAAATCTCCCAAATCAGAGGTGAAACACCCACTCAAAACTCAATAGTTTGGCCTATAAAGTTTTACCAATCTTTCATTCAAAAATCCGAAATTAAAGAAGATGTCGTGATTAGATTAGTGGGTATGAAGCATAAGAGAGTAGAGAATCATTACCCTATTATTGACCTCGAAAACCCCTCGAAATTTCTCCCAAATCCGAGCTCCCAAGCTTGTATTTTGATAAAAATGGCTAACCCTCATTTTTGAAATGTTAAATACTGTCCAGACATTTAATGCATCGCGAACGCAGAGTTGAGCTCGCGTTCGCGGAGAAGGAAAATAGAAGTTGCCAAAAAATGCGCTTCGCGATCGTAAAGGGAAGAGTGGGAACGCGAAGGCCTGGGTTCATGAGTTACGCGAATGCGACGTCAGGAACGCGAACGCGATGAAGAAGATTAGTGAGGTCCAGAAGTTACCCTTCGCGTATGCGATGATTGAGCTGTGAACGCAAAAGAGAAGAAAGGCAGGCTTCACGAACGCGGGCAGGTCAAGACAAGGAAATTCTAGCTGGTCGTGAACGCGGAGAAGGAAATTCTAGCTGGTCAAGACAAGCCTTAGCGAACGCGATGCAAGCATACCAGAAGCAGCAACAACAGTTCAAAAATAGGAGGAAAAGACCCGTTGACCATCCGAAACACACTTAAGGCCCATGGGACCTCAACCCAACCTACGGACATATCCCATAACCTCTGTCAAACTTGTACTAACCCTTAAACCACCTAGAACAACGTCGGACACTCGAATTAATCAATGATTTAATCCTAAGAACTTCAAATTCTAATAAAACATGCTTTAGATCAAAAACCTAAACAAACCTCGTCCAAATGACCTGAAATTTTACACACACATCCCAAATGACATGACAGAGCTACTGCAACTTCCAGAACTACATTCCGACCCCCGGATCAAAATCTCACTATCGGACCGAAAAGTTCAAAAATTCAAACTTCGGCATTTCAAGCCTAAATGAGCTACGGACTTCCAAAATGCATTCCGAATACTCTCCCAACCCCAAAATCACCTAACGGATCTAACAGAACCATCAGATTTTCTTTCCGAGGTCGTCTTTATATTGTTCCAACTACGGACCACTTTTCAACACTTAAGCTCTCATTTAGAGACTAAATGTCCCAAAACCCTCTGAAACCCAACATCAAACGTCCCGGCAAACCAAAATAGCAGAAATGAACCTAGGGGAAGCAGTTAATAGGAAATCGGGACATAAAATCTTAAGACGACCGGCCGGATCGTTACAATTAATAATAAGATTAGTATTATTAATAATTAATTTTGTAAATGGAAGATTATTATGGGTTGTAGAGACATACTTACATGAAGCAGTTGTAGGAGTAGCATCCAAATCTGTTGCATTTGCCCTGGAAGGACTTTTTAGTATGCAGCTTTTGCGTTTAGGGAACTGCACTACCTTCCATTCATTAATACTCTTAACATGATTATGTGGTAAACTAGGGTTGGGGATGGTTCAAGATACAGTGGTAGACACTACAATATTATTTTGATCTTGTACATAGATACAAACTCTTTGATTATGTCCCATCTGACCACACTTTATACATAGTAAATTTAATCCTTCGTAAAAAATATTTTTTCTATGAGTTCCAAGGTAAATATGTATTCGTAAAGGCTGGTCCACCGGTATTTCAACACATAACCTGGCATATCTTCCTCTAGTTGTGGAGGAAGTGCATGTATCCACGGTTAACACTTTCTCAATTTTGTTACCTACTTTTTGAAGAATTTGGAAATCATAAAACTCCGTAGATAATTCAGGTAATCGTAACCATATAGCAGAATAATTTATTTTTATTTCAGAGGTCATAAATTTAGGTTCCCATTCACGAACAGACAGAAAGTGATTTAAAATGAACCAAGGTGTATCATGTAGTGCATGATTTTTATTTTCTTCTTTTTGGAATTTAAGAAGAAAAAAATCTGATCATAAATCAATGAGAGGTGTATTTTCAGTAGGTTGCCATTGTTTATTGATTTTTTGCCTTAGTATTTGATGTGCTACCTTTCGACCATATACCTTTACAATTACTGTATGTTTCCATGGTTGATATATCCTATTTTTCTCCTCAGGAGAAATAGGAATAAAATTTGATGGATCAGCTGGTGCATCTAATACATCGTGTAGCATCAATCCATATTTTGACATGTCGTTTGATGCAGTTGGTTCAAAGGTATCATTAGAAGAGATTAGGGTATTAAGATAAGTCTTTTTTGTTGAACAGTTAATATTTTCTTCAGGCTCCACGTTATCAATAAAATTATTGTGTCTAAATGTTTAGGATTTGTGCTTTGAGATGGAAAAGATGGTGATGGAGGTTGGGGACAGGAGATATCCGGTGGCTTTGGATGGATGAAGAAAGGCGGTGGGGAGGTAGTATTAGAAAGCATTTTTTTAGTAAGGTTCTATTCTGCAAAACACCTTTAAAATAGAATATCTATGCATATAGGATCGGGAAGGAATGCAACGAAGAAGAAGAATTAAATCAAGCTCTATGTTAACTACTAGTAGTACCAGTAGTAGTAATGTTGTTAGTAGTAATAGTGATTTAGTAGAAAATCTAAGTTATGTATATGTTTCTAGTTCCCATAAGGGGGACATAGTAGCTAGTTCTAGTTCTTCTCAACTGATGCAATGTATGCATCCTACACACTCTTATGTACATGTTTAATTATCTATAATATACTTATCTTTTCAACAAAAAAATTGAGCATGTCCAAGGGTTTTATTATTTTTTTATATTTTTAAAGGTTTTTTAATTGATTTATTTCTCCTTTTTATCTATAAAATCCCAATAATTATTCTCAAAATTATTATTTTTGATAATTCATCTATTGTATTTCTATATTTGTGCCAAATATCGCTAAAGTAATTTTTACAAATATTTTTCAATTTTATTCAGTATTTTAAAAGCTAAATTGCACATAATTATAATATTAGTCATTTTAAAGTTTAATTATGTTTTAAACGCATAAAATTAGATTCTGTATTTTTAAATTATTAATTATATATTATAAATACTTTTAGTACTTTCAATTTATTTTTTAGAAGCCATTTACTATTTCTTAAAAATTAAGAAGGGAAAACTGGCTATTTAAATAACAGCCCATTTTGTACTTCAAATCTAGCCCAAATCAAACCCCTAATTCCCTGGACCAATTTCTAATTAAACCCAACCCTAACGCTTTTAAACCCTACCCAAACCCGGATCCTCACTACCCCATTTAATCTGGATCGTTGATCAATCAAATCAACGGCCACCATTCCACCTGCCTAAAATAAACCCAAACGACTCCCTTAACCTAGTTCATTTCCACCAACCCACCGCCCTTGAATCCCCTTCCTCTCCAATTCCCTCTGTAACTTTACTCAAAACCTAACCGCCGCCACCCAAACCAACCCTAATCCCCTTCTATTGTCACTCAATCAATGGACTCCCATGGCTGTTTGAGACGTGTACCGGTCTCCTATGTCTCCTGGTTTCTTATTTTCGTGATTTCATCGAAAGATGTCAAAGTTATCTAGTTCAATCATTGCTCAACTTCTATCAATGGTCTTTTCCCATCCATCCATGGCTTTTCCGGCTAGATTGGTAACTTTTCGAAGTCTTTCTCATTTTTTCTAGGTTCTCCGAAACCCTAACTTTAAAGGCTTTCCGATTTTCTTTCAGATCTGCCTTAGATTTGTGTATGTTATGAACCTCTTAAGTGTTTTCCTTAAAAGTTTTTTGATTTTTTTCTAAGCGACTCTTCGTCTTCAATGATTGGGGTTTTCTTAACCTCTTTTAAAAGATCTCTTCACCGATTTTTTAGTTTTGTTTTATGATTTTACTATGTTTCAACGATTTGTTTATGTTTTTCTTCTACCTGATTCAGCGTGTTAAAACCCTAAGTATCTTTGGTTTTATTCAGGGTTCTGAAACTGTCTTTTGTCACGTATGCATGTCTTGATTGAGTTCTTTATGGTTAAACCCTTTCCTTTGTTGGTCTTGACTGAGTTTGAGTTCTTACCGCTTTTGTTAAAACCCTAATTTTCTAAAACATTTCTCACTTGTTACTGTGAGTTTTTAAAGACTTCCTTTACTTATTTCCGTGTGTTGGTCTGATATCTTTTACCTGTTGCAATGTGTGTCACACCTCCTTTTTTCACTACACCCCCGGAAGGATATAATAAAGGGAGTTATTTCCAACTTGAAGTGACAATCGAAACGTAATTCTATTATTAAAAGATTCAGAGTCGCAACTTGGGATAGTTTATGGTATCCCAAGTCACCGGTTTAAATCCCGGTCGAGGAAAAGGTTTACTCCGTATTACAGTCGGCGAATCAGAAATCCAGGTAAGGAATTCTGTTAACTCGGGAGAAGGTGTTAGGCACTCCCGAGTTATGTGGTTCTAGAACGGTGGCTTTGATCATACTTGGCTTACACAATTATTTAATTACTGATTTTAGAACCTATGTGCGTTTACTTCTTTTACCGCTTTTAATTAAGAGAAATTATCTTTAAACGGGTTACGTGTACGTATACCCGCTTGTTTGGCGCGTCAAAAAATTATGTCACGCGAATGTGTCCATAATTAATAACACTTTATTATTATTAAGAAAGTTTGGGCTGAAGTTAACAAAGTGAAAAGTAGATAGATCGAGATACATCGGAGCCAAATAAAAATGACAGAGTGAAAAGTACTAGCTACTGTGAATACGGGCATGTAGTGCTAAACAGATCCAATCACATGAAGGGTGGGGAATATATTATCAAAAATAACCTTAAAAAACTTTTGCTAACTGCCAGGACAGAAGGAAAATAATGGTAATTACTTAACAAATTGCTGATCCAAAATCAACTGCAAACAAACAAAACCTAGCTTAATTTGTATGAACAGTAAACGAAGTTATAGAGTGCCATGGCAATCAGCCATGAAAGCATGCTTAGTTTGATTTTAGCCTCATACCACAGGGACCCCTACCTTTGGGTTCTAACTTATGACACAACCTTTGCATACCCAACCAAGCCAAACCTCATTCATAAATTCCATTACCTCTTTCATTTCTACCATTCTCAAATAAGATTAAACCAACAGGGGAAACAAATTTCAAATAACAAAACATTCCAGTAATCTGAACCCAAGGACACATTCATAGGTCTTAAATTCAACAGACACCTCTAACAACAACTGAGCCTAAGAACTAAATAGGTGAAAATCAGCAAATGCTACATGATAGTCCTCATTACAGTTTCAATGTAAAATTCATGATTCAAAGCACAACCTCATTCTAAACATGCTAAGATGAAAATCAATAAGATAAACTAAAAGTGAGAACATCTTATAAAAGAGAACATAATCTTCATTTTTCCTCAACAAGGAAACACTTCATGAATCAATCCTTACATGCTTAAGGTCAGGGATATGTACCTGGAAGTAAAAAAAAAAAACAAATGAGGGTCATCAGAGTAGAACTTGATACCAGCAGCAACACAACCCAGATTCAACGGTGAAACACTTAAAACCAGCTTGAAAATCCAATGAAATAGTTGTCCTTAACAATCTTGAAAGAGAAAACTCCTGCCAAATTCAATACCAATCTATATCGATTCTCGGAATAAACCAAAAATGTAATCAGACTTGAAAATTTTCAGAAATAGACTATAAAAGAAAAAGAATATTTAATGGAACAGTTAAAAAAACTCTTAGCCATTTCTTTTTCCTGATTTTTATCACTTTCCAGTCTCTGCCTTCTAAGGCAAGAAAGGGTGCCTTCATAGGCAAGGCAATAGGGCAACCCTTGAGATTTTATTTTACCCCTTAGGCCCCTAATTTTATGACTTGTTTGCCAAGTTAAACCTAAAATTTACTTAAAGGCCCTTGCTAGAATCTTCTAGTGATTTTCTCAGCCAGTTAGGGATAGATTCCCTGAACCAAATTACCTAAACTACCCTCCAAATGTCCCTTAATTACTTTACAAACAAATCTTGCACCAAGCTACCAGGTACCTTCAGGCCCCTGCATGATCGAGCTTAAACAGCTATTTGGGCTTCTCACCCTTAGCAAGCCCAATTTCGAATTTAGGGAGATGAATTCCCCAAACGACGTAACAAAAACAAATAAGCCCCAATTCTGAATTCAAGACATGAACTCTATAGACGAAGCAAAAATAATAAAAATAAGAAGTAAGAGAAAGCAAAAGAAAATTAGCAAATAATATCAGGGAAGTTAATTGCATCTTAACTTATTATTATCACCTAATTAAATGACTAAAAACAAAACCTACAATATCTAAACCTGAATGAGATGAAGAGGAAGAGAGATACCGGCTAGATCGATGACCCACAAGGCGACAACACTGGTGCAAAGAGCCTCGAACTCATGGTGCAAACTGTGATATTGAGCACTAGCCAGACTTTATCCAATGGCATGTGCTCTTTGTCACAGTTCTCATCACGAGTCAAGAACGAGGAAGGAACATAAATGCTGACTCATTGGAGATTTATTACCAAACTTAACCATCAAGCACAAATGAATTTTTAACCACTCGGTTGCCAATCGAAACTGGTCGATTCACGCATACAACACTAAGAATAAACTTGACTGAGCGGAGCTCAAAAGAAAAAGGACAAAAAGTATTTCAGTGCTACCTTAGATCCTAGATTTGGAGAAGATAAGCGGTTTTGCAAAGGAGACAAGGGTGGGTTTTGAATGGAGGTGTAACGGTGGTTATGTGGTCAAGTTTTGAGGGGGTTTGGAGGTCAACCGCCGGCCAGTGGAGCTCAGGAGTTTTCAGGCGGCGGGTTCTAGGGTTAGGGGTCTTGACAGAGATGAGGGTATTAAACTGAAGTCTTAGGTTGCTTGGAATATGTTTCGGACAATTTTAAACGAATTAAGGAAAGTATCCATATCTGTTAGATGAGATAAAATTAAGGGCCAGGATTGACTTAGCACCTACGAACTCTAAACGACGTAGTACTGTCCTCACACTACGTCGTTTCATGTGTCTCAAATACAGGGGGACCTGGACCGGGTATTTGGGTGGAACTGAGCTGGATCTGGTCGGGTTTGAAGGAATTAAAACCGGTCCTAGACGAATTTTGGTAAGATTGGCCCAAAATTGAGTTCTAGATTTCCTTTTTTTCTTTTCTCTTCATAAATCTTTTTATTTCAGAAATTCTTTTTCTCTCTTTTTTTTTCTTTTTTTAAATTTTATTTTCAGTAATTAAAATATAACCTAGATTAACTCCTAAATCACAATTATCCTATCAAAATACTAATTAAGTCTAAATAATAATTAACACAACCAATTAGCACCCAAATTGAAAGAAAACAACCAAACATCAAAAAATAAAAAATAAAAATGCAAAATAAGCTATTTTTTGTGATTTTTTCCTTTTTTTTTCTAAAACTACTAATTTGCTAATTAATCTAACAAAAGAAAAGTTAAATCCTAAATGCACATGCAACACATTTTTTTGTATTTTTCATTAATAAATAAACATATACTGATAAATACAAATAATTAACAGAAAAATACCACAAAAATCTACAAAATTGCAAACAATGGAAAAAATTATTTTGTTTTGAATTTGTGGGAGTAATTCATATAGGGAGAAAATCACGTGCTCACAGCTGCCCCTCTTTGCTCGAAAAATAAAGAATTTTCGTGCAAAAATAAGTGAGCGGATACGAGCCATTTTCGCCCGTTCGAATACTCTATGGGAAGCATTTTTGAAAGATTTGACTGCACCCTACTTCTGAGGTTGCCTACATATCCTTGGCTAAAAAGGAATCAGGTCAGTGTAGTTCAGGAATGTCTGGTAGCTGGGACTACCATGGAGCTGTGATTTCACTATTGCTGCTGCTACTACTGCTTACTGAACCCCCTTATTACACCATGTCAAAAATAAAAACAAGCTAGACTAGACTATGATCTATGTTTTACAAGAATCCTATTTATATCTTCAAACTTGCTCTCGTGGTTCTTATTGCATTGTTGACTTGTATTCTTCCGGTGATGTCCCTTTATTGCCGCCTTTAATTGTGATCTGAGATGTTTGCCTTTTCTCCAGGTGGCTGCCTGACTGCCAACTACACTTTGAGATGTTTTTCCTTTCTCCAGGTAATGTAGACTACCAACTACACTTTGAGATGTCTTCCTTTCTTCAAGTGAATGCCTGAGCACTGAACTTGAATGTATTCCCCGCTCTCCAGGCAGGCTACTGATTACTGAAATTTGAATGTATCCCCTGCTCTTCAGGCGGGTTCCTGACTGCTGTCTTGAAATGTATTCCCTGCTCTCCAGGTGGGCTCCTGAATTCAACAAAATAGACAAAAACAAAGAAAATTTTTTGCCCAGTTTGGGTATCCGGGCACATACGTAAGTGTAACACGAACCACATTACCAAATATCAATAAAACTTTTAAAGTTAAAACATGAATTGTACTCCTTTGTTTTCCAGGCGGGCTCCTAACTGTTGCATTTGAATTGTATTCCCTGCATTCCAGGCGGGCTCCTGACTGCTGACTTGAAATGTATTCCTCTGTTCTTCCGGCGGGCCCCTGACTGCTGACTTGAAATATATTCCCATGTTCTCTAGGCGGGCTCCTGACTTCAAAAAAATAGACAAAACAAAGACAATTTTCTGCCCCAGTTTGGTGTCTGGGTGCACATCATGTTACCAAATATCAGTAAAAACTTGAAAGATAAAACTTGAATTGTACTCTCTCTGTTTTTCAGGCAGGCTCCTGACTGCTAATACTTGAATGTATTCCCTGCTTTTCAGGCGGGCTCCTGACTGTTGACTTGAAATGTATTCCTCTCTTCTTCAAGCGGGCTCATGATTGATGACTTGAAATGTATTCCTCAATTCTTCAGGCGGGCTCCTGACTGCTGACTTGAAATGTATTCCTCTGTTCTTCAGGCAGGCTCCTGACTGCTGACTTGAAATGTATTCCTCTATTCTTCCGGCGGGCTCGTGACTGCTGACTTGAAATATATTCCTCTGTTCTTCAGGCGGGCTCCTGAATGCTGACTTGAAATGTATTCCTCTGTTCTTCAGGCAGGTACCTGATTTCAACAAAAATAGACCAAAACAAAGAAAATTTTCTATCCCAATTTGGTAGCTGGGCATATGGGTGAGTGTTGAACTGAATCATTCTACCAACTATTATTAAGATTTTGAAAGCTAAGTCCTATTATCTAGGGAGGTCCTGACAACTCCTAAGTGAACAACAATTACAAACCTATGTTATATCTTCTAAAAGAATTATTCCCACTACATTTGTTATCTAACAGGTCTTAAACTAATCCTATTATCTAGGAAGGTCTTGAAAATAAAATCAAGGCTTATCCTAAAGACTGACATTTTTATGACTGAATCATACTACGCTACAACAAAATTTATGCTACATCTTGCTATCTAATGGAAATCTTAAAACTTGGTCCCATTATTCAGGGAAGGATCCTGAAAACTCCTAATTGAATCATGTCTTAAACATGCAACATTGCAATCAACTTACATTTTTCTATGATTTGTTTTGAAATTTATCTAAGCCCTATTTTTCAGGAAGGTCCTGAGAGTTTATGGTCAAATCTATTTTGATGCTTGCTCTTCCACTGCGGAGAGTTTCTCCGAAACAAACAAAAACTTTCTGCCCCTGTTTCAATCAAAGAAAAAACTTGTCAGTTTGAAATGGTGGTTAGTTGATGGCTTTCTTGCTGAATATATCTCCGTAGCTGTGTTTTGCTTTGACTTGCTTCCCGAACTGGCCCTGAACCACTTGACTTTCTGACTGACTTTTAAACCCCATGACCTTTGACGACCCGAGTGTTCTATAACCACGCTATTTTTTTGCACCTCTGACCCCTTTATCTGAACCTTTGCATCTCCCATCACATTACCAAATCATTCCACCGATGAAACTTCCGATGACTCCTATCTTTGGTAAGTTCTGGCCCCACTGTGCTTTGCAATTGGGAAACTGGTAGTGAGCCTTGACATCCTTTCTTCTTAGCTTTGAACAAGAATGTCATTGATAAATCTTAAAGAACAAATCCCAAAAGGAATGAAATGCAATGACCTTGAGAGTTAAGGATAAAGAGAATCCAAAACCGGACAACTTACAAAAAGGAAATAAAAGGAAAAGAGACTTGTCTGAGTGGAACAACTGGTATTATTGATCATGACATGCATTTCGGACTAATCGGCCCAATCCGTCCAACCAATCAACTTTCAATTGACATGCTTTGTTGTCCCTAAATTCCATAACCTGATTTCTTTAACCAAACCCTAACCTTGTTCATCGTGCGGTGTCCTGAACAGTTTTCGACCACATACCTCTCTCATTTGCTCATCCGAAAACTCACTTTCGCCTTAAGGTGCCCGCGAGGGTTTTCACCAATAAGACTCTCTCATTTCTTGTTTCTCTCAACTCACTTTTTCCTTACAGTGACCGTGAGGGTTTTCACCCATAAGACTCTCTCATTTTTCATTTCTCTCAGTTCGCATAGCCTTACGGTGCCCATGAGGGTTTTCACCAATAAGTCTCTCTCATTTTCATCATTTTTCTGCTTGGACTAGAGTGTTGTCCCTGACATGAATAACCTCTTCTTGCTTGACTTGGCATTTCTTGAAGACTAATCAGAAGGTCTTTCTTAGCACAGTAATATAGGCTTTTGGACAGGGTTAGAAAGAAAGTGTATTAAAGGCTCAAAACAATTCAAATAGGTTCGAAATTACAACTTTTGGAATCAGATTTCTTACGAAAACCACAACGTCTGCCCCGGTTTCTTGCTTGGGGACTTTTGGATTTTATTATGATGGGATCGAACCGTGAGGCTGCCTACGTATCCTTAAGAGGAATAATGTCGAACGTAGTTCATGTCATAAAAATTACTTTGTTGTTGTGAATTTCTTTCTTTTCTTCCATTTCTCTTTTTTTTCTTTTCCTCTTTTTTTTCTTTTTTCTTTTCTTCTCTTTTCTTCTCTTTTCTTCTTTTCATTTTGATTTTTCTTCTCTCTCTTTTCTTTCATTTATCCTTTACGCTTGTGTTTATTAGCTTTGCTACTAATTCCAAAAGAGGGGTATGAAAGAAAATAAATAAGGCTCAAAGGGGGGTAACAAGGGATAAAGTGTTTGGATAGCATAAAAAAATGCTTTCGTCATTCCAATCTCCAAAACATGCCAAGTACAAACAAATGCAATTAATACAAAGGAAATCATACATAATATCTCTTCACCGCATCTGAATTGATGGCCATTTCGACACACTTGCATTCTATGTCTGTCAAGTACAAAGCACCATTGGACAACACTCTCCCCACGATGAACGGCCCTTCCCAATTTGGGGCGAACTTGCCTTTGGCCTCAGCCTGATATGGAAGAATACGCCCAAACACTTGCTGACCCACTTCGAACTTTCGTGGGTGCACCTTCTTTTTATATGCTTTCTCCATTCTCTGTTGATATAATTGGACATGACATACTGTTGCCAATCTTTTCTCATTAATCAAACTCAACTACTCCAAACGGGCTTTGACCCATTCAATCATCATCAATCTCAGCTTTTGCAACAATCCGAAGGGACAAAATTTGCACTTCTGCAGATCACTGCCTCAGTGCCATATACCAACAAATAAGGGGTCGCCCCTACTGAGGTACGGACAGTAATGCGATAACCCAGCAATGCGAAAGGCAACTTTTCAAGCCACTGTCTAGAACCTTCCACCATTTTCCGTAGTATCTTTTTTATATTCTTGTTGGCTGCCTCAACTGCTTCATTTGCCTTGGGCGATAAGGAGTGGAATTACGATGTGTAGTTTTGAATTGCTGACATACCTCTTTCATCAGATGACTATTAAGACTAGCCCCGTTGTATGTAATGACCACCTTTGATATCCCAAACAGACAGATGATATTTGAGTGCACAAAATCAACCACCGCTTTCTTGGTCATAGACTTGAACGTTTTAGCCTCAACCCACTTGGTGAAATAATCAATGGCCACCAGAATGAACCTGTGCCCATTTGATGCCGTTGGCTCAATTGGCCCAACGACATCCATGCCCCACGCAACAAAAGGCCACGATGTAAATATTGTGTGCAATTCCGATGGTGGAGAGTGAAATAAATATCCATGCACTTGACATCGATGACATCTACGCACAAAACTGATACAATCTCGCTCCATAGTAAGCCAATAATAACCTGCTCGGAGAATCTTTTTTGCTAGCACGTACCCACTCATATGTGGTCCACAAACTCCCAAATGTTCTTCGACCATAATAGTTGTGGCATGTCTAGCATCGATGCATCTCAACAACCGAGATCTGGAGTTCTTTTGTACAATACCCCTTCACTGAAGAAAAATCCACTTGCCCAACTTCGAATTGCTCTCTTTTGATCCACTATGGCCTGTACTAGATACACTCCCATTCGGAGGTATTCTTTGATATCATGGAACCACGGCTCACCATAAAGTTCTTCTTCCACCATGTTACAGTAGGCATGCTGGCCGAGGACCTGAATCTGCAAAGTGTCCACATAGGCTTTATCTGGATGATGTAACATTGATGCCAAAGTAGCCAAAGCATCGGCAACCTCATTATGAATCATTGGAATGTGCCTGAACTCTATTGATTGGAACCGTTTACAAAGATCATGCAAACATTGTCGGTATGCTATAAGCTTCAAATCTCGTGTTTCCCATTCTCCTTGAATCTGGTGGACTAGAAGGTCCGAGTAACCCATAACCAAGACTTCCTGGACACCCATATCCACAGCTAACCTCAAACCCAAGATACATACCTCACACTTGGCCATGTTATTAGTACAATAGAAATGAAGCTGAGCCATAACAGGGTAGTGCTGCCCTGTTTCAGAAATAAGTACCGCTCCTATCCCAAAGCCTTTCATATTGGTAGCCCCATCAAAGAAAAGTTTCCATCCTGGCTTCTCAACTTGTTCCAACTCATCAACGTGCATTACCTCTTCGTTAGGGAAGTATGTGTTCAAAGGTTCATATTCTTCATCTACTGGATTCTCAGCCAAGTGGTCAGCCAATGCTTGCGCTTTCATTACAGTCTGGGTCACATAGACAATGTCAAATTTCGTGAGCAAGATTTTCCACTTTGCGAGCCTTCTTGTGGGCATAGGCTTCTGAAAGATGTACTTCAACGGATCCAGTTGAGAGATGAGGTAAGTGGTATACGATGACATGTAGTGTTTCAACTTCTGTGCTACGCCAGTTAGGGCGCAACACGTCCTCTGAAGCTGAGTATACTTAACCTCGTAAGCTGTAAACTTCTCGTTGACGTAGTATATGGCCTGCTTTTTCCTTTCAGTGATGTCGTTCTGACCTAACACACATCTAAACGAGTTGTCCAATAACGTCAAATACAAAATCAAAAGGCCTCCCTGGTTCTGGCAGGACCAACACCGGTGGGTTTGATAGATACCCTTTTATCCTATAAAATGCTTCTTGACATTTGCCTGTCCACTTGACCGTAACATCCTTCTTTAACAGCTTGAAGATGCACTCACAAGTTGTCGTAAGTTGAGCGATAAACCTGCTGATGTAATTCAATTCCCCTAACAGACTCATCACCTCAATCTTATTCTTTGGAGGTAGCAATTCTTAGATGGCTTTGATTTTTGATGGGTCCAATTCAACACCTCGACGGCTGACTATAAATCCCAACAATTTTCTAGATGGAACACCGAAAGCACATTTCGTAGGATTGAGCTTGAGATTGTACCTGCGAAGCCTTTGGAAGAAGTTTCTTAGATCCCAGACGTGGTCAAACTTCTTCATGGTCTTTATAATTACATAATCCACATACACCTCGATCTCCCTGTGTATAATGACGTAGAATATGGTTGTCATCGCTCTCATATAGGTTGCCCCAGCATTTTCAACCCAAATGGCATGACCCTGTAGCAGTACGTTCCCCATGGCATGATGAATGCTATTTTTTCTGTAACTTCCTCATCCATTGAAATCCGGTGATAGCCCGCATAACAATCCACAAAAGAACCAATCTAATGTTTGGCACAATTATCAATCAATATGTTGATGTTTGGTAATGGGAAGTTATCCTTCAGACTCGCCTTGTTGAGATCACGGTAATCAACGAACACCCTAGTCTTACCATCTTTCTTTGGTACGGGCACAATATTGGCTAACCAGGTGGGATACCGCGTGACCCGAATGACCTTTGGTTCAAACTGCTTGGTAACTTTTTCTTTGATCTTCACACTCATATTAGTTTTAAATTTCCTCAGCTTCTGCTTGACAAGGGGATATGCTGGGTCGGTAGGCAATTTGTGAACCACCAAGTCAGTGCTTAAACCTGGAATGTCGTCATATGACCATGTAAAAACATCTTTGTACTCAATCAATGCTTTAATTATCTCCTCTATGAGTTGTGGTTCAAGATGGACACTTTTTTTAGTTTCCCGGACATTATCTTGATCCCCCAAGTTGATTGCTTCTGTATTATTAAGGTTATCTTTGGGTTTTTCTTCAAATGGCTTAATTCTTTACTGATTTCCTCAAAGGCTTCCTTATCATCATATTCAACTTCATCATCACACTCAATCTTTTGTATTATTGTTTTAGAATTAGATTGGCATTTAAGACTGGGCCGGAGATCCCTCATGTGTGTCATGTCACTGAAACCAGCATAAAAAGGACCGTACAAGAAAGAAAAGAAAAACAAAAATAAAAATATCAGGAATGGAAAGAAGGGAAATTACATTTCATTGAAATCTAAAGATAAAAAGGTTTAACTCATCCAAACGGATGTAACATAGCATCTAAATTACAACCCTGGAAATAATCCAGATTAAATTAAAAGAAAAATCAAAGCCGACTACCACGACTCCCTCCAAGTAGGAAGAGGAGTAGCTTCCCAATTGTTAATATTTGCATAGGGCCCCACAAACTGCACATCTGCGTTGCTTGATCCTTCTCCAGCTTCCACCATATTTACATCGTTGAACAACCTCTCGAACCCCTTATCCAAATCTTCATCAGCATCAATCAATGAACCGGAGACCGTTGATACTGGGTGCTTTCTGGCACTAGGCCTGACAAATGATCTGGATAGCCGCGGGATGGGCTTTGGAAGAACCCATGCTCTCTGTTTCAACTTTTTAGCTCGCCTTATGTCTGTAGCTGTAGGCTTGAATCCCAAACCAAAAGTATCCAAGTTTTTGGGAAGAGACACTGGTTGTACGATACCTTGCAGAGAAACGCCCAAACCCTTGCCAGGTATGAAGCCATTCTTCAACATCTCCGAAGCCACCATGACTGATGTGGCTACTACTTTAGGAATTGGAACACATTCACCTTCTGGGATCTTTTTAACTGATACCATGTCAAAGACCTGATAGACCCACGGACCCTTGTCGTCTTCAGCTTCGATGAAAGGTACAATGGCATCACCCAGGGGGCACAAATTATCCTCACCGTGCACCACTATTTCCTGTTTGTCCCATTAAAATTTAACCATCTGGTGCAAGGTTGACGGCACTACCTTGGCGGCATGAATCTAGGGTCGCCCCAGCAAAAGATTGTAAGAAACTGCCACATCCAACACTTGGAATTCCACAGTGAACTCGACGGGCCCTATTGTCAGTTCTAGCATTATATCACCCACTATATCTTTGCCCTCACCGTCGAACCCTCGAACACAAATGTTGTTTTTACGAATTCTATTATTGTCCACTTTCACCTTGTTCAGCATAGAGAGAGGGCAAATGTTTGCACTAGACCCATTTTCGATCAGAACTAGGGTAACCACAGAATTTTCGCACTTCACCGTCAGATAAAGGGCCCTATTATGCTCAGTACCCTCCACGGGCAACTCATCATAGTAGAAGGCAACTTTGTTCACCTCGAATATTTTGTTTGCTATTTTCTCCAAGTGATTTACCGATATCTTGTCGGGAACATGGGCCTCATTCAAAATTTTCATTAGCGCCCGACGGTGCTCATCGGAATGGATTAGCAATGAGAGCAAGGAGATCTGAGCAGGTGTTTTCCTCAATTTCTCTATAATGGAATAGTCTTGCACCTTCATCTTCTTCAGGAATTCTTCTGCCTCTTCTTCGGTCACAACTTTATTTACCAACACCGAGTTATCTATGGAAGTTTTGGCTTTTCTTAACTCCTCAGGGACAAAGCATCTCCCCGAGTGAGTCAGACCATAGGTTTCACAAACTTCCTCTTTAACTTCTTTGACATTGTAAATCACAGACATTCGGCCATAGTTCAAAGGGATGGCCTTGTTGTTGACTATTGACAGCTGGGTTACTGGTTTGAGAATGACCAGCTCTGTGCGAGCACCTTCCACAACCACAACAGGCTTGTTCAATGCCCCTGGTACCACCACTTTTGTTGTCCCCTATTTAACTGCAACATCGCCTAAGGACTCATTTTCAATTGTCACAACTGGTTCACTACCTGTTCTTTTCACCTAGATCAATGACTTCCTATTAAGTATTCTTCGCTTGGCTTGACTTCACTGGACCTGATCATCATTACAGTTTGCGAGGGCTTCTTAGGATCTCCTCCTTTTTGTACTATCTCAATCATATTCGTCTCGTGATGGACCAGCAACAGATTATGGTTGATATTAGGCGCATTTGGGGCCTGAACCTCGATCCGGCGGGTGTCGATAAGCTCTTGAATGGCTGTCTTCAACTTCCAACATTTCTCTGTGTTATGCCCTGGGATCCCTGAACAATATTCACAGCTTACCAAGTGGTCAAGATTCCTCGTAAGGGGGTTTGGAAACTTAGGCACAATCCAATTCAACATACCCAACTGTCTCAACCTGTGGAATAGACTGGTATATGATTCTCCCAGTGGAGTGAAAGTCTTTTGCTTCTGCACCCTCTGACTCTTGAAGGCTTGGTTTGGTCGGAAACCTGTTCCACAGGGGTTTCTGTAGGCTCTTGGGGGTGGATAGATATTTTGTAAAGTTGAGTGGGTATTTTGTAGCGTTGGCGCACGCCATTGTGCGTGGGCAAGAGGTTGGGTATATATTTGTGCATGATAGACAGAGAAGTGGGGATCTGAAGGTGGGTAGTAGTGTTGTGGTGGGCTATATGGAGTGTGGGGGTAAGTTTGGGGGTGGAGTTGAGACTGGTTATAGTAAGGTGGCAGGCCCCTAGACCAAGCTATTGACTTAATTGTTGCAACGCCCACTTTCTTCTTCTTCCCCAGTATGCCCCCAATGCCGCTTTGAATGGCCTGGGTGATTGCTTTGATTGTTGAATAACTCATGATCTTGTTGGTCTTGAGTCCTTCCTCTACCATGCTTCCCATTTTCACCACTTCATTAAAATATTTCCCTACTGCTGACACCAAGTGACCGAAATAAGTGGGCTCTAAGGCCTGCAAGAAATAATCAACCATTTCACTCTCTTTCATAGGAGGGTCAACCCTCGCTGCTTGCTCTCTCCAATGGAAGCCGTATTCTCTGAAACTTTCCCCGGGTTTCTTCTCAATCTTGGTCAATGACAGATGGTCTGGGACAATTTCAAGATTGTATTGAAATGGACAGGCAAATGCTTGGGCCAGATCGTCCCAAGTGTACCCCCGACCATGATCTTATCTGCTGTACCATTCTAAAGCTGAGCCACTTAAACTTTGACTAAAACATACCATCAGTAATTCATCTCTTCCACCTGCCACTCTCATCTCGTTACAAAAAGCTCTCAGGTGCGCCACTGGATCACCATGCCCGTCATATAAATCAAACTTGGCAGCTTGAACCCTGCTGGTAATTGGACATCTGGGAACAAACATAGGTCTTTATAGGCCACGCTTACTTGTCCATTTAGCCCCTGCTTATTCCCGAAAGATTTCTCCAAGCTTTTGACTGTCCTAACCATCTCCTCCTGCTCAGAATTCTTAGGAGGCTTCTCAGTTTCTGCCGAGAGATCAAAATGATGAGTGTAAGAACATTGTTTTGGTTCTTTGAAGGTTGGTTCTAGGGGTAATAACAATTGTCTTCAGTCTGGAACAGAGGCTCACTAGAAGATCAGTTCAGTGCAGCAGGTGGAGGTGCCACAAACACAGGAGTTGGTTGGTGGGGGAGGGTGTGGGACTTGTTTGGGTGGTGGAGCTGAGGTTGTTTGAGAAGTGGTGCCATAGCATTGTTGGTAAGTAGGAAAGGCCGGGGATGAATTCACAGTGGGAGGATCTTGAGTTTGAGCCAACGGTGGGATATAAGCAGGGTTGGCAGGATAAATCGGTGGTGGATGCCCCTTTACCAAGCTTGATACATTTCAGCAATTTGCTTCTTCAACTTATACATCTCTTCTTTCATCGCATTAACATCCACTTCTTCCTCTTCTTTTGATGGGTCAACAATGTTCGCCTCTAGTTTTTGGTCGGCTATGTTCAGCTTGCCTTTTGACAGGGTATTGTGGGAATGAGGTGCCAGAATGCCAATCAACTAACCACTTTCCTGAACTCAACACATCAACAACAATTTTGTTAGCGGTTAGAGCTTTAACAGATTGGTAGCCGCACATTTGGGGAATGAATTCACCTAAGCAGTTAACCATTTCTATTATGCATTTGCTCGACTGCTTGCGTCATCCCGGCTTTTCCTTATTTCTATTTGCAAGCCTTTTTTTCCTCTCTCTTTCATTCCTATTTTCTCTTTTGTTTCTACCCTCTCATGCCTCTCTCTTGTTTTTCTGCTCTCTTTTTCTTTGCTTCTCCTCTCGTGTTTTTCTTTTTTCGTTTTTCCTCTCTTCTTTTTTTTTCTTTTTTTTCCTTTTTTCTTTTCATTTTATTTGGTTACGGCCGTATCCTATGGATATTTCCTACGTATCATGACCCCGCATGAATCAGACCAAGCGTAGTTCTTGAGGATATAAATAAAAAAATATTTTTGGGATTTTCAATTTTTTTCATAAAAACAAACACTTTGAAGTAACATGTAGGCAAATAAAACTTCAAATTGAAGGGGATTCTCACATAATGGTTCACAAATAAATAACTAAAAGAAAGCTGAATTTCTTAGAGGAAAGTATTTGAAATTTTAAAAGAAACAAAGAAATAAAGGGATAGAGGGTCCTAGGTTTATTAGAAATATGGATCACCCCAGACAATGGCCGGTAATAACTCCTCAATGAGGGGCTACACGTGACATTATCGCGTGATCATCATATCCATATCTACCCTTCCCACCCTATTAAGGTATTTAAAGCACGGATTGGTCTCATTTGCTTATTACATGCTATTACTCGTCCAAACCCTATCAGTCCCGGAGGCATTTAGGACTACTAACCCTAAGAGGGAGGGATATTAGGCTTATTTATAATTTCAAAGGTAAAAACTCCGAGGCGACATACAAAAACACGTATTGCAAGTTGGGGAAAGCACATAACAAGCAAATGCTCATATATACCTCCTTTAAACAAAGAAGCACACAATTAGCATGTCTTACACATACTGTTTAGGGTCTAACTAAATACTAAACATGAAAGATCTTAAAGGTTGAGGCAGAATGATTTATTACATAATTCAGATAAGAAGCCCAAATCAGGTCGGCCTGCTTGTTGTAGTTGTTAAAAATAACAATTTTAATTCAAAACATTACCCTAAGGCTTGCCTAAGTGTTGGGCAAGGATCCTATAGACATGGTATCAAATGGATTCAAACGCAATGAAATAGTAAGGTCTAAAATAAACTTAATCCATACTGTTTAAACTCGCTAAGTGAGGGTAATCATGTTGTTAAAAGAGAGGCCAGATTTAACAAAGGTTATAAGTTTTGCAGCTGATACTACCCGTTATTACTGATTTTAGTTCTATACATGAATGAAGCGGCGCAGATTCGATTAGGAGTCTCTATAGACATGCTTTCTCCGTGTAGTTAATTTTTTTTTAACCTTGTAGACATGGTATAAAAGTGCAAACGACTCATTTTAAACCTATGAACATGATAGCTGGATGCTGAACTTGTTGAAGACCTATGAACATGATATCGAGATGCAGAAATTTGTTGAAGACCTATGAGCATGATATCTAGGTGTAATTGAATATGCGGATTTCAACAATCCTATAGGCATAACTTCAACATGTGTGTAGTAGTCCTATGATCATGATAATTGAAATTGAAATTGGGTTCAATTGGGGTTTGATTTAAGACTACAACTGAAATAAATGGGGCTAGTGTTTAAATAGCCACTTTTCCTTTATTTATTTTATAAAAAATAGTAAAATAATTTCTGAAAATGAATTGAAAGTACCAAAATGATTACTAATATATAATTATTAAAATAAAAATCCAGGGGGCAATTTTATAATTAAAAACACAATAAAATCTTAAAATAGGCTAATATTGCAATTATATGCAACTTATATTTAAAAATACTAAATAATCTTGTAAAAATATGCAAAAATTATGTTAGCTATATTTAGGTATAAATATGAGAATCCAACAAGTGCATTGCCAAAATGACAATTTTGGGAATACTTATTGGATTTTTTCTTGATAAAATAGGGCAATAAACTAGATTTAAAAATCTTTAAAAATTAAGGAAAAATATGAAAACCATTGCACATGCATGCATAAGCTATTTGAAAGGTATTTCATGTATAAAAATATATAGGGAAAAATTAGGTATCAACAACTGCCCCTCTTTACCCGGGAAGTATGAAAGAGTTGTCGGGTAAAGATATGATGGCCAATTTTGACCGAACAAAATGGTTTGGAGAGGTTTGGCCATGCTTTGGCTCCTGAGCTTCCTACATAACCTTGGTTTTACAGGAATCAGGCCATATGTAGTTCAGGATCCGTCGGCGGAATATGTGGATGGAGACCATTCAAGAACGGACGCAATATTCAGGTTGGGAGGAATGGTTAAGGTCTAATAGGGCTGCGGGATCACTCCTGTTGAGATAGTCGTTGCTCACCAGTTTACCTACAAATAAGCAATTCAAGCATATATTGTGCGTAAATTTAAACATGATGCAAGTTCCCGTCGAACCATGAATGTTGTCTTTGGACGGTTCGGATGACATCCTCAGACCATGATGTCCTGGGCTATGATGTGTATAATAAAGGATTCACAGTCCATGAAATGATGCTCTCGGGCTATAAGAATGATGCCTACGAACCATGATGCCTTTGAATAACGATAGGCGAAAAAGTAAAGGTATCTTCAGTCCATGACATGGTGTTCTCGGGCTATGTAAATGGTGCCTCCGAAAAATGATGCCCTCAGATAATTTGGCAATCTTTTAGCCCATGAAATGCAGTATTTGGTAATATTTCAGCCCATGAAATACAGTAGGTGGCTATCTTTCAACCATGAAACTGTAAATGAAGTGGCGATCTTTCAGCCATGCAAATGTAAATGAAGTGGTGATCTTTCAATGATGCAAATGTAAATGAACTGGCGATATTTTAGCCATGCAAGTTTAAACGAAGTGGCGATATTTCAGCCCATGATGAATGTAAAAATAACGCGGCGATCTTTCAGCCATGCAAGTGTAAATAAAGTGGCGATATTTCAGCCATGCATGTGTAAGAAAAGTGGCGATATTTCAGCCATGCAGATGCAGATGGAGAAAGTGTTTAGTCTCTAAAGGCAGAATGGTAGCCTTATGCAATGTAGAAAATGAAGATGGAGACAGTGTTTAGTCTCGGAAGGCAGAATGGTAGCCTTATGTAATGCAGAAAATATAGATGGAGACAGTGTTTAGTCTCGGAAGGAAGAATGGTAGCCTTATGCAATGTAGAAAATTCAGATGGAGATAGTGTTTAGTCTCGAAAGGCATAATGGTAGCCTTATGCAATGCAGAAAATGCAGATGAAGACAGCATTTGGTCTCGAAAGGCAGAATGGTAGCCTTATGCAATGTAGAAAATGCAGATGGAGACAATGTTTAGTCTCAGAAGGCAGAATGGTAGCCTTATGCAATGCAAAAAATGCAGATGGAAACAGTGTTTAGTCTCGGAAGGCAGAATGGTAGTCTTATACAATGCAAAAAATACAGATGGAGATAGTGTTTAGTCTCGGAAGGCAGAATGGTAGCCTTATGCAATGCAGAAATATAATAAAGTGGCAAATGGTGACAGAGTTTCTCAGCTGATGGCATGTTACGATGTCGTGATCGCTGGGGGCATTGTGATATAGGGGATATTACTGGCGTGCTTGGATAGAAAATAATGGTAAGTGCAATAATCCAGAGAGTTGTATTCATAAGCAATGTTTGTCTCGTGGGTGTGTAGTATGTCAGATGCTTTCGTAATCCAAGCATCTGCATCCAAATAAAAATCATGAGTTTTGTAGAGGGGCGGTTAGTTCATATCCCTGCTGGCCTTACTTGACCTGTTTGGCTTTGATCTGGTGATACAACATGTATCATTGGGGTAGCATTACTAAACAAAGCAATTTTGATAATAAACATGCATGAGTTTGCAAAAATATGACATAAGTATATATTAAGGAAATTGCTTTTAGATGAACCGACGACTATGACATGGTTTGGGATATTGCAACCTCTCTTGCTTCCGAATTTTGAGGGTCCTCCTAAAAATTCTACCCCAGTTTAAGGGGTTGATGTTTCTAACGGTTGCTTGCGATGATTGCTGAAATTACTTCAGAATTTTGAGGGTCTCCCCAATTTCCAATTGCGAAGAAAATGAGAATTTTATTGAATTATGACCGAACACATCAGGCTGCCTACGTATCCCCTCTTAAATGGGAATCAGTTCAGACATAGTTCAAATTACATCATATAGGAAAGCGTACTATTACACATAGTAGTGCTTGACTGCATTTGAATTGTTTGGTTTTGGCCAAACTTCTCTGTCCATTTTTGCAAGTATAATGGCTCCTCCTGTCTGAACCCGGTGAACCATGTATGGACCTTGCCAGTTGGGGGAGAATTTCCCTTTGGCTTCATCTTGATGCGAGAAAATTTTATTTAACACCAGCTGCCCGGTGTGAACTGTCTCGGCTTGACTCTCGTGTTGAAGGCTTTGGACATTCTATTATGATAAAGGTGACCGTGGAAAACTACATTCAATCTCTTTCCATCTATAATCTGTTCGCAATGACCCTTCACCCATTCTGCGTTGTTGAGCTCAGCTTCTTATATGATCCTCAATGAAGGGATTTCTAGTTCAGCGGGAATGACAACTTATGTACCATAAACCAACATATAGAGGGTTGCCCCAATTGATATGCGGACAATGGCGCGATACCCCAATAGAGAAAATAATAGCTTTTCGTGCCATTGCTTATGCTTCTCTATCATTTTCCTCAATATCTTCTTGATGTTCTTGTTGGAGGCTTTTACGACTCCGTTCATCTGAAGCCTGTAGGCTGTAGAATTCTTGTGTTTGATTTTGAAGGTTTCACACGTAGCTTTCATTAAGTCACTGTTGAGGTTGGAACCATTATCAGTAATGACTGACTCCGTAATCCCGAACCGACAAACGATACGGTCGCGGACAAAGTCCGCCATGACTTTCTTAGTTACTGCTCTATAAAATGCTACTTTGACCCAATTGGTGAAATAGTCAATTCTTACTAGGATGAATCTATTTCCATTAGAAGCGGCAAGCTCAATTGGTCCAATAACATCCAATCCCCAAGCGGCAAAAGGCCATGGTGAGCTCATTGCATTAAGCTCGTTCGGAGGTACCTTTATCATGTCTGCATGTATCTAACAGCGGTGACACTTTTGGACATACTGGATGCAATCTGTTTCCATGGTCATCAAAAAGTAACCAGCCTGGAGTACCTTCTTGGCTAAGACAAAAACGTTCATATGTGGACCGCAGGTCCCAGCAAGGATTTCCTCTAGCATTTTAGATGCTTCCTTTGCATCGACACACCTTAGTAATCCCAAATCAGGAGTCCTCCTATATAGGATTACTCTACTGTGTAAGAAATTATTGGATAACCTCCGAAGTGTGTGCTTCTGAATAGGATTTGCAAGCTCTGGGTATTCTACCTTTGCTAAATATTCCTTGATGTCATGAAACCAAGGTTTTCCGTCAGCTTCTTCTTCAACGTGGGCACAATAGGCTGGCTGATCATGGATCTTTAATGGAATGGGATCAATGAAGTTTTTTCTGGATGTTGTATCATGGATGACAGGATAGCCACTGCATCGGTGAAGTCATTCTGGATTTTAGGGACATGTCAGAATTCTGCCCTTGTGAACCTTTTTCTCAACTCCTGCACGTGATGCAGATACGGGAGTATCTTAGAGTTCATGGCTGCCCATTATTCTCAGACCTGATGTATGAGCAGGTCTAAATCTCCGATTAGAAATAGCTCTTGTATGTTCACGTCATTAGACATCTTGAGCCCTAAGATGCAGGCTTCGTACTCGGCCATGTTGTTGGTGCATGGGAACCTGAGCTTAGCTGACCTCGGATAATGTTGACCAGTTTCAATACGAGGACTGCTCCTATGAAAACTCTATTGAAATTTTCTACTCCGTCGAAAAACATTCTACAGCCATTATAGGATTCTGCAATGTCTTCTCCTATGAATGATGCCTCCTCGTCAGGAAAATACATCTTCAGGGGTTCGTATTCTCCATCTACGGGATTTTCTGCAAGGTGATCTGCCAGTGCATGTCCCTTGATTGCCTTTTGAGTCACGTAGACAATGTTAAATTCGCTCAACGGGACTTTCCACTTGGCAAGCTTGCCGGTGGGCATGGGCTTCTAAAAAATGTACTTCAAAGGGTCCATCATTGATATGAGATATATGGTATAGGAACAGAAGTAATGTCTCAACTTCTGGGCTACCCAAGTCAAAGCACAATAAGTGCGTTCTAACAGAGAATACCGGTCTTCATACGGAGTGAACTTCCTTCTGAGATAGTAAATTACCTGCTCTTTCCTTCGCGTTTCATCATGTTGCCCCAAGACGCAATCGAAAGCAACATCTAACACTGCGATGTAGAGCAGCAAAGGTCTACCTGGATTAGGCGGACTAAAACTGGTGGTGGTGACAAGTATTCCTTGATCCTGTCGAAAGCTTTTTGGCATTCATCGGTCCACTTGATGGCAGCATCTTTTTTCAACATCTTGAAGATTGGTTCACATATGACCGTGGACTGTGCTATGAAACAGCTGATGTAGTTAAGTCTTCCCAAGAAACTCATTGTTCTTCCTTTTTCTTTGGCGGTGGAAGTTCCTAAATATCCTTGACCTTGGATGGATCTAGTTCTATTCCCCGGTGACTCACAATAAACCCAAGCAATTTTCCGGCGGGAACCCCAAATGCACACTTTGCGGGATTCAGCTTCAGGTTGTATCTTCGCAATCTATTGAAGAACTGCCTTAAATCTTCCATCTGATCAGTGGCCCTTCTAGACTTGACGATAACGTCATCTATGTACACCTCGATCTCCTTGTGTATCATATCATGAAAAATAGTGGTCATAGCCCTCATGTAGGTGGCCCCTGCATTCTTTAACCCAAACAACATCATCTTGTAGTAGTATATTCCCCATGGCATAATGAAAGCCATTTTCTCAGCATCTTTTTCATCCATCCAGATCTGATGATAACCAGCAAAACGATCCACAAATAATTGCAATTCATGCTGGGTGCAACTGTCGATCAAGATGTGTATATTTGGCAAAGGAAAGTCGTCTGTCGAACTGGCCTGATTGAGATCCCGATAGTCGACACAGACTCTAACCTTTCCATCCTTATTTGGTACTAGCACAATGTTTTCTAAATATGTCGGGTATTCTACTACCCTGAGAACCTCAGTTTTGACCTGCTTGGTGACTTCTTTGATTTTCAAACTCATATCAGGTTTGAACTTTCTGATCTTCTGCTTTACCGGCGGACAAGTCATATCAGTTGGCAGTTTATGTGCCACAATAGATGTACTCAGACAAGTCATGTCATCGTACGACCAGGCGAATATGTCCTTGTATTCTCTTGGAAATTTGGTGTATTCCTTCTTTTCTGATGACGATAAGTGAACGCTGATTCATGTTTTCTTTGACATTTTCTGCATCTCCCAACTTAACAATCTTAGTTTCATCCAAGTTGGACTTCGGTCTATTTTCAAAGTTCTCAACTTCCTTGACAATCTCTTTCGGTATGTCATCTTCCTCTAACTCTTTGTCTGTTTGTTGCGTTGTCTCATTGTATGTCACAGTCATTGGTTCATCAAGTTATGTAATAGTAATGCTATATAAGTAAAGTAATGAGAGAAAATAATAAAAGTAAGTGTAGATTCATAAGAAAAGTCGAAATGCCTTGATAAATTGCATAATTATTTTGATTATTGAAGATCTTATTGCGAAATTTAAAATGTGAAAGGAAAGTCAACAATAGAAATAAAAGATAGTGCATGATGCTTGTTCAGCCTTGCTACCCCGAGGCTCGCCGGGCTCTGGTAGTTCTGATGGTCCAGTTATTGAGGCATGCTCCTCTACTGACAGCCTGTATGGAAGGGCCTTCCTCCTCCTCCTCGATAACTACACAACAATCCATATCATCGTCTTCCAAGAACAAATTCCTCACTATTGCCAGTGCTTCCTCTTCTTCTGACCCATAGATAACTTCAGTCGGTTGGAAAGTCTGTTCCAAGCATGGTATTTGCTGCTCCAATAGGTAGTAAGGGCCACACCATGGTGGCGACAAGTTGTTGAATTACTCCCAGGTATACTCATATCCCAGACCGAAGGTGGTGCCATCTTTATTTAATTTGATAGGCTTTGCAATTCCTTGGAGGTTCTTGCCAAGTCTCTTGCCAGGTTCGTATCTGCTCCAGTTCAATATGCTTTCAATTTTGTTGTCCCACCATTTGTCCTTGTCAACGGCATTGACTCGCTCGATGTGGTGATAAGTCTCCCCGCCTATCTTTCTTCTGCCTCCTATTGCTGGGATGGTCTGGCGACTGTATATGGGATTGCTACCGTCGCCGTGAATGATCACCTCTTGGTGATTCCACTCAAACATCACTGCTTGATGTAGTGTTGATGCTACGGCCCTAGCGGCATGAATCCATGGCCGGCCTAATAATAGATTGTAAGATGCCGACACGTCTATTACTTGAAAATCAACATCAAATCAAGTAGGACCCATTTGCGAACACATGCTAATTTTCCCGATAGTGGACCTTTGGGAACCGTCGAAAGCTTTGACATTGATGGCCCCGTCCTTGATCACATGCAGTTCCTTTCGCAATGTCCTGAGTGTTACCAACGGACAAATGTTGAGGCTGGACCCTCATCAATCACGATTCTGGTGATAAATTAATCTTCGCATTGCTCGGTGATGTGTAACTCCTTGTTGTGACTCAACCCTTCTTGTGGCAGCTCATCTTCATGAAAAGTGATTTTGTGACTTTCTAATACCTTCCATATCATGTTTGCCATCACTCCTCTGGTGACGTTGCTTGGTACATATGCCTCACTCGGTACCCTTAACAGGTCATTCTTGTGTGTATCAGAATTCTGTAGCAAAGCAAAGATAGAAATTTACGCTGGTATTTTGTTTGGTTGATCAATGATCGAGTATTCTTTGGCTTGTATCTTTCCCTAGAGATCATCGGGCCCAGTTTCAGTGATGGTTGGTCGAGTAGGGGCCGGCTTGCTTGACTCAACCAAATGTTCTGGGGTATAAACCCTATCAGTTCTTGTCATACCTTATGCCGCAACAGCTTCTTCGAACATGACCTTCTCTTTTCTCCTTGCCTCGGCTGTGTAGTCCCCGGGTATGCCATTTGTATGGAATGGTGTTACGGCCGACATTGCCACTGGAATTGGCGTGGATATCTCTACTCCGAACGGAGCATGCACCTTTGGCGATAAGACTGCAACTTCGAAGGGTGTAGGTACATTTGGTGGAGACATAAATTCGACCTCAATCGGTACTGGCATCTTTGCAGAGGATGGTGCTCCAAACTCAAGTTGCATGGACATATTTACCTCAGCGTCCCCAGAGGGCTGAACCTGGACTACGATCGGATTATGGGTGACTATTGGCTTCTTTGGATCATCACCTTTTGTGATCAAAACGATCGATCCCTTGGGGTCCCAATCATCCTCTATTTCAATCATGTGAATGCCTCCACCCTTATGATCTGGCAGAGGGTTATTGCGGACATTCGGAGTAGGCTCCTTTGCCACAATAATCTTGTTATCAATTAAAGTGTGGATCTTATCTTTCAGAGAGCGGAAGTCGTTAATGGTGTGTCCTTTTATGTCAGATTGGTATGCACAAGACTTATTTGGATTAACCCATTGAGAAGGGTTCTTTGGGGCAGCAAGGATAGGGGTGATATAACTAACAGTTTTGAGTCTTTCATACAATTGGACGATAGGTTCAGCAATAGCTGTATACTATTTTGGGGCTATTCGGTCAAAGTTTGGTTGGGGTCTGGGGAAGTTTTGGGGTGGGGGGGATTGGTAGTGGGACGTTTGAGTGTTGTAGGCTTGGTAAACATGTGCTGGTTGGGAATATTTAGGTGAAGTAGGCTGATATGTGGGAGGTGATTTATAGGTGAGTGGTGGAGTTTAGTAAGAGGGTGAGGGTGCTTGGTAGTTTGGAGTAAGCTGATACGTGAGTGGAGGCATTGGGTGTGTTTGGTATTTGATGGGAGATTTGGTTCTATGTGCCACCATTACGGCTCCTAATTCCTTTTTCTTGGACACACCGCCTGACTGTAAGGCCTTGTTTGTGGCTTGCAAGGCCTCGAAATTCCGAACGATACCGCTTTTGATGCCCTCTTCGATCCTTTCTCTCAGCTTGATAATGTCAGAAAATTTGTGGCCCTCGATCATCATCAACCTCTCATAATACTGTGTGTCTTGGGCCTAGATGAAGAATTTGTTCATTTGTTCTTCTTCTAAGGCGGGTCAAACCTTAGAAGCTTCAGACCTCCAACGAGTAGCATACTCGGGAAGGTTTCTATGGGCTTCTTCTTCAGATTTTGAATATATAACACATCTGGTGCATTATCCGTGTTAAACTAGAATCTGTCAATAAAATCAGATGCCATGCTTACCCAGTTCAACCAACTTTTCAGATCTTGGCTAATGTTCCAAGATAAAGCATCCCCCCTTCAAGATTCTCATTAAAAGCTTCATGCGGATTTTCTCGTATTTTCCTACTCCAACAAATTTGTCATATTATGTTCTTAAATGGAACCTTAGATCACCTCTACCATCAAACATTTTGAACTTAGGAGGTTTGTACCACTCGGCCAGTTTGACATCGAGCTGTATGCAAAGATCTTCGTAGTTTAGGCCCTCAATTCCATTACTACCTTCAACACCTTGAATTCTGCTAGTCAACCTTTTATGTTCTTCGGCCCAGTAACTAATGAGCAAGTCCTTATCATCGGACTCGAGTGTGCTTGAGATAGGCTGGGTGGAGTGTGGCAAAGTCTCGATGTTGATGGGGGTATATGTTGGGTGTGGCAGCGTTCCGAGACGAGTAGTGGGGTGTTATTTGAGGTATGATAGGTATTGTAGTGGCGGTGAGGAGTGGGATGGTTTTTCTGCTTTGGGATATTTTGTGGAGGTACAGGATTCTGAGAATTTGGGAAATTAATATCTGGAGTGGTGAGGGAAAATGACAGATTTGCTAGGTTCCGAACTCGGTAAATTTCATCTTGAAATTTCAGTAGCTTTTGTTCCAGTTGAGATGCATTTTCCTTGGGAACCAGAGTACCATGACCATAAGTGACCTTTACCCGTTCAGTTGAGTTCCCCTTTATGGCGTTGTTCGAATCTTCCATCTTCCCTTTGTTCTTATGACTGATAGGACTGAGAGGAGAAGTAGGTGGAGGGCCCCTGGATCTCGTGAAATAGGATGATGTTGCCAGAGTTCACGAACTAACATTTGGGGAGGGGAATAAATAAACAAAAAGTAAAAACAAAAAGGAAATTAATATCTGGAGTGGTGAGGGAAAATGACAGATTTGCTAGGTTCCGAACTCGGTAAAGTTCATCTTGAAATTTCAGTAGCTTTTGTTCCAGTTGAGATGCATTTTCCTTGGGAACCAGAGTACCATGACCATAAGTGACCTCTACCCGTTCAGTTGAGTTCCCCTTTATGGCGTTGTTCAAATCTTCCATCTTCCCTTTGTTCTTATGACTGATAGGACTGAGAGGAGAAGTAGGTGGAGGGCCCCTGGATCTCGTGAAAAAGGATGATGTTGCCAGAGTTCACGAACTAACATTTGGGGAGGGGAATAAATAAACAAAAAGTAAAAACAAAAGGTAGCAAGTTAGTGAGGATGATAAAAAAATGGTGAATGTAAACACATAGTGCAGGAATGTAAATTGCGTCCTAATTTGGGGAAGGTAAGCCTAGCGACAAGTTGATTTGGAGAACTTAGAATACTAAATGCCCCATTTTATTGATAGAAAATAAGACGAATCCCAAATCGACACTAAATAATAGGAAATAAAAGTCACTAATGGCCATTGGCCTTATTATATTTTACATAGCGAAAAGATAAAATCTATCTACTTGGTCCCGGAAGGACCTTCCTCGGGTTGAATGCTTTTGTTGATCAGATTCTTCAGTTTGCGTAGGTTCACCAGTAAAAATGACTTCGCCAAGGTGTTCTCCTTCATTCCCCTCAGCTTTCTGGCAGTCGGTGACTCTCTTCCTCATTTTTCCTTCCAATTGCAGCAAACTGTATTCCACATATTCCAACTTTTCACTAACTTTGGCGGACCTCTCTTTCCACTCATCGATTTGTTCATTTGATGGAAGACTCCTCCACTAGTCTAGCAAGAGTGGGGGCCTGCTAATCAAACAAAAAATGGGGACCTCATGTCTCATTTTCTTTAAAACAAAAAGGTTAGACCCTACTCCCACCGGACTCGACTATTTAATATCAATAATTGGCATAAAAGCATTTTGTTCTCCAAATACAAGCACAGAACGTGACGGTGTCCGTTTCTGTTCTAGGGAAATCCGATGGACTTTGGACAAGGCTATCTTTAAGAGTCATTATGCGGACAACAAAACTGACTCGGCTAGGTTTGATCATGATGCATGCACAATTTTAATCGGACTAAGGTTTCTATGGGGTTTTAGACTGGTACCCTTGAGCGGACAACTAAAGGGGGAAAGTCACGAAACCATCAACTACACCGTTGATCCACTGGTTTTACCGCAAATATGCCTTTTTTAGATTTAGGGGGTGATAATATCGGAAGAGCGCAACCACTCATTATAAGCGTTGCTATACGATTTTGTTTGGCACGAGTGGAATATGATGTTGAGCATGATTACGCAATAGTTAAAGGCATGTAGTCATGTATTTGCATGTTAAGAAAGTAGTAAATACAACAGTTTCATAATGTAAAGCAGTAGTAAAGGAAAGTAGTAAAGAAAATAAAGAGACAAGTCAGTTTTGCAATCGAAAAGAAAATTAAATGCTTAAAAGAAATAAAGAAATAATCGTGTGTAAAGATGAATAAATTCACAATAAAGTCTGAAATGGTAAAAGCCTAACAGATATCTCTAGTAGAGTCACCATGCTATCGCGCCCCTTTTTTCTTGCGAAATCGGGTTTATGACATTTGGGAGGACAATTCATTCCTTTTGGGAATTGGGTTTGATTTTAAGAGTCGCCACCTAATGATTATGGTGCATTAGGACACCATGAGTGTTTTCATTTGAGTAACCAGAGATTGGATAAGGGCTTGAAATTATTCTAAGGGGAAGGTGTTAGGCACCCCTCAGAATCCACTAGTGTGGTTCCCGGCCAGACTATTGTTGTGACTTTAGGTGAAAATAACATGTAGGAAAATAAAACTTCAAATTATAGGGGATTCTCACATAATGGTTCACAAATAAAGAACTAAAAGAAACCTGAATTTCTTAGAGGAAAGAATTTGAAATTTTAAAATAAATAAAGGGGGTCCTAGGTTTATTAGCAATATGGATCACCCCACACAATGCCCGGTAATCACTCCTCAATGAGGGGCTACACGTGACATTATCACGTGGTCATCATATCCGTATCTACCCTTCCCACCCCGTTGAGGTATTTAAAGTGCGGATTGGTCTCGTTTGCTTATTGCATGCTATTCCCCGTCCCAACCCTATCAGTCCTGGAGGCATTGAGGACTACTAATCCTAAGGGGGAGGGATATTAGGCTTATATGTAGTTTCAAAGGTAAAAACTCCAAGGAAACATACAAAAACACGTATTGCAAGTTGGGGAAAGCACATAACAAGCAAAGCCTTGGATATACCTCCTTTAAACAAAGAAGCACGTAATTAGCATGCTTACACATATTGTTTAGGGTCTAACTAAATACTAAAAATGAAAGATCTTAAAGGTTGAGGGAGCCTGATTTATTACATAATTCAGATAAGAAGCCCAAATCAGGTCGGCCTGCTTGTTGTAGTTGTTAAAAAAACAGATTTAATTCATACTTTATCCTAAGGCTTGCCTAAGTGTTGGGCAAGTATCTTATAGGCATGGTATCTAATGGATTTAAAGTCAATGAAATAGTAAGGTCTAAAATAAACTGAATAAATACTATTTAAACTCGCTAAGTGAGGGTAATCAGATTGTTAAAAGAGAGGCCAGATTTAACGAAGGTTATAAGTTCTACAGCTGATAGTACCCGTTATTATTGATTTTAGCTCTATATGAGAATGAAGCGGCTCATATTTTTGCGTAGTTGATTTTTTAACCTTGTAGACATGGTATAAAAGTGCAGACGACTCATTTTAAACCTATGAACATGGTATCTGGATGTTGAATTTGTTGAAGAGCTATGAACATGATATCTAGATGCAGAAATTTGTTGAAGACCTATGAGCATGATATCTAGGTGTAATTGAATATGCAGATTTAAACAATCCTTTAGGCATAACTTCTACATGTGTGTAGTAGTCCTATGATCAAGATTTCTATATGAAATGGATATACATAATTCAAAAAGACCTATAGGCATGATTTCTATGTGCATTTGCGTATTCAGAATACCTATAAAAATGATTCCTAGATGAATGCGGATTTTAAAATACCTATAGGCATGATTTCTATTTGCATTTGAATGTGCAGAACTCAAAATACCTATAGATATGATATTTACCCTTTTTTGCATTCATAGTTACCTGCTCTTTTTCATTATCCATCCCCAAAAGTTTATTACAAATTATTATAGCCCGGAATAAAGTAAAAAAATTGAATTAGAGAAAAAAAAGTACAACCAAGGAGAGCCCGATTCAGACTTCATGTCTGAAATATGAGGTAAACCAACCCCGAGAGATCATGATCCAAAGCCTTTCTCCCATTTGAGTGTGTCAAAGTTCCCTAAGAGCCTCAAAGGGCTCCAGTCAATGCTCACACCGAAATGTACTATTAGAATAGGGACAAGTGTAGTGTGGAAGGGCCAGCCCTCGAGTGTCAAAGTTTAGAGGGAGCTCAAAGGGTCCCAAGGCAAGCCTCATAAGAGCGGGGCAGAACTTAAAGACTAAGAAAGTATGCAAGTACAGAATAGAATGCTAAAAGGGAAAATGGGAGGGAAATAGCTACAAATAAGCACACATAAGGGGTTCAGGGAATAGGGAGATTGTAAAGAGCCTATTGCTTAGGCAAGGGCAGGCCTTAGGCATGCCCAGCAATAGCACATCGATAAGCCTGCTAGAACGCACATTATCAGAGGCTAGGATCCCAGGGGATGATGTTTGATTCATGGACAATAATTTGCAATATAGCCATGCCTCAAACTATAGCTTAAACACATAGGGGGTCGGGGTTTTTGATTCATAGTAGAACAAGCAGAAAAAAACTTCAGCGTGCTAGAGTAAGTGTTGTACTATACGGAAGCACTAAGTTGACATGGATAAAGATTGTAAATGAACACATTGTAGTGGAGCTGAGAACTTTAAATCAGGACATACCAGTTTCAAAGAAGCAAATAGAGAAAAGTAGGCAGCAAGACTTGAAAACTGGACATAGTACAAGTAACAAGAGAAAAAGTACTTTTGAGTATGAGTATAAGTTTAGAAAGACTATGAGTGTTGGTATGTAGAAAACTAAGAGTCTTCATGTATTTTGTCAATGAAAGAGTCAGGTATTTATATTGTGAAAACAGGCGAAAAGAAAGTAAGAAACTAATTATGAACTGGGTATCAATTAAAATCAATTAGTACAAGACTTCCTTTGATTAAGGAATTCAGACTTAAACGTTAATGAGCCAAAATTATTTAACGAAAGAAATCAAATAAACATCTTGTGCAAAGTAGGCAATTAGGGGTAAATACATAGGAATTTATTTAGGGGAAGAGTTTTGAAATACACGGTTAAAACAAAATAAGGCATGAATCAATTAGTACACAGTAAATCAAGGAGTCAGAGGTTTGTAATTATTGATTTATGAATAAACCAAGTCAGAAAGGCTAAGAAAAATTTTCGACTCAAACCAAGTAACAGGAAAATCATCAAACAAAGAAAGAAATCAGTCAGACCTACACAATGGGAGTCTTAAATTAATCAAAATTTGAAAACTATTTTAGAGGGAAGTTCAGCACACATAAAAAGCACACAAGTTTGCTAGGCTGAATTTAGGGCAAAGAAAAACGTCACGCAATTGCAAAATCAGTAACTAGTAGAGTATCGTAGTCACATAGGTCAGCAATGTAGAAGAGAGATAGTATCAAATGGCATACAAAGGTCCAGTAGAAAGACCTTAGAAGAGTTTACCAGGAAATCAGAATGATGTAAAGAAATAAAGGTCGAAACAATGATTTTGAAGCCTAATTGAGTAGTACATATGATAACTTCAAAAACTCGAAATAGGTTCAAAGAAGTTAGGGTTTTGAAATCAAACAAGTTCAGCGATAAAGAACAAACGAATCACATAGCCAATGGTCTCAAAACTCAAATGAATCCCCAAATTTAAGGTTCTTACCATCAGTCGAGTGCAAAGATTCGAGGACAAGTAGTCAAGGAAAAGATACTAACGAAACAAGCTCAGAGGTCTCAGAAAGGAACTGAGTTCTTTAACATGATCTTTCAGTAGTAGAACTCATGAGAAACATAGTAAAAGAACAATATACAAAACACATTAGAAGAACTCATAAGAACATAGTAAAGGAACAATATGCAAAACATAGTAAAACAACTCATAAGAACATAGTAGAATAAACCTATAGGAAACACAGTAGAAGAACTAGTAAGAGCAAAATAGAGGAAACATATAAGAAAAAATTAATAAGAAGCATATTAGAAGAAACGCACAAGAAACTTAACAAAAATCAGAGAAGCATCTTAACAAAACCCTACATCGGAAAGATAAAGGTTTTGAAAGCATATTTTTTCAAATAAATCTCAAGAAACCGTTTAAAAGCTCGAGGAGAACACGGATCTAGAACGAATCTAAAGAAATCTGAAGAACCTCAAAAGATCGGGTTTCAAAGGAACCCAAATGGTGAGAAAGGCTTGGATAGTCATTAATCTAAGCAGGAAGAGTCGAGGTCAGGCTCGAACAACCATGGCTTGCCAGAGCAAGGCCGGAGACGGCCGTAGAACTCAAATCAAACAAAGCATGGACTAAGCTTCTTTGTGGTTAGGCCTTGAATCTTCAAAAACCATGCGTGGAGGATTCATAGGAGGTCAGTCCTTGGAATCCATAGATTTCGGTGGTTTTAGGGTGAAAATAGAGGAAGGCGACTAGGGTTTCTGAGAGAGAATTAGGGAGAGGGGGAATCCAGGGGCGGCTACCGGTGAGAAATGAGTAGGGTTTGGGGGGTATTTGGAAATTAAAAAGGAAATGAAGAGTGTGAGCCATTGATCTATTAGATCAATGGCTGGGATTAAAAGCGGGGGCTGATGGGTTATTTTAAAGGGTCGTTTGTCACACCTCCTTTTTTACACACCACCCCGAAGGATAGTGTATAATGGAGTTTTTCCACTTTAAGTGACATTATTCGAAATGGGATTATTTATTCGTTTAGAGTCGCCACTTGGGATAGGTTTGGATTTTGGTGTCCCAAGTCACCGGTTTTCACTTGAATCCCAAATCGAGGAAAATTTTCGACTTCCCAATTGGAGTCTGCGGACCAGAAATTCTGAATAAGGAATTTTGTTGATCCGAGGGAAGGTGTTAGGAACACCCGAATCCCGTAGTTCTAGCACGGTCGCTTAAAGTGTTATAATTGGCTAAAAATCTTATTTTAATACATGTTATTCCTATAGTGAAATTTTAAAAATATTTACCGCTTTTAATTAAATTTTTTGAGAAATTGAACACCGTTTAAAATATGTTTTCGGATCACATCACATGAAATGCACCTGGATCCTTGACACATTTTATTCAACGTATTAGGATTTGGATTTGGGTCGCATGAAATGCACACCCGAGTTTAAGAAGGTAAAATTATTAAAAAGCGCGCCTAAAGCGACTAATGTATTATTAACTTTGCGGAAGGCCATGAAAACTCGCTAAATGGCATGTTCCGAATTCTACGTATTTTAATATAAACATTTAAAGAAGGCCACGCAATTTATGAGTTTTCTTTGGTGTGGCGCACCTCGTTTATTTTAAAGGCCGTACTAAAGGGTCTATTATTTTCTAGCATGGATTGTCTCTAAAAGGGTCCTAATTAATTAATATTATTAATTGCTAATATTAAAAGCGTACAGGGAATTTGGGTCTCAAGTTCAAGTCCACACTTGAACAAGAGGAAAACATCTTAATTCAAGTATGCTACTTAACTAGAAGGCCCAAAACTATAATTCAAATTTTAAAAATTTTAGGCTAAACAACTACGATAAGCTGGAGCGTGTTGGGCCTCAAGAGCTGACCCATGGTTTTAATTGCGGTTATAACACTATTTTTGCAAGGCTATCTAAATTCCAGACCCTAGTCCAGGCCCAATTCGAAGGTGAGTAGAGGCGGATGTTCAGGTCCAAACCTCGAATGGCTATTAACTTTGGAGGGCTAATTGATTCAACAGGCTGAAGATAGCCTGTCGTTACATCATAGCCCCAGTTCCCATTTATACTAAGGAGTTATACTGTTTGGGCTCCCAATGAGCCCAAATTTGATACCAATTTTGGCTCAAGCCCTGTTAACAAGTCTGTAAGGTAGGTGTACAATTATGTCACATAAAAAAAACATACTGATTTAGGAATGTAAACAAACTGCACAGTTCCTGTTTATTTACTTATTAATGTCTAACATTCTAAATCTGAAAAGTTGAAACAGTTTAAGCAAATATTAAGTCATCAATCATCATAGAATACCATGTAAGTGATAGCCTGTTTATTCTGAGTTCATATTTAACATAGGCATAATACACAAACTAATTAACTAGCTATATTAAATGACAGGAATGACTGGACGACATGGATGTATATACACTGATTTTTACGCTGTTGTTTCCTAATCTACATCTAAATCCAGACTTGATCCTCAACATTAATATGATAGGTAAATTAAACTAAGCTAACATCACAGTCATACATATTTGAAAATAGTCAATAGAGTCCGATTACAACCAATCTAAGGTTCTATTGCTACAATTAGAATGTTGTTCAGAGGTATTATTATACTAAACATCAGGGATTTGAATGAAACACAGCAGCACATTCGTAAAAACAGCTTGTTCATTATTGAACTACAAAGGCATTTGTACAGGTTGATGTGATTCTTCACATATGCTTGAAGCTAGAGGAGTACCTGGATGTTTGAATCAAAATACAAGGAGAAATAGTCAGCCGGGACAAATAGCAATCAGCAGCTCACACCAAAAGAAACCAAGGCCAATTTAAAACCCAAACCAAGCAACAATACCCAGGAAGGAAAGACAAGAGGGTAACAACAACAAAATGACCAAAACACAGTTGTTTGAACTCAAATTGACACAAACTAAACCCAGTAAATCTCTGGAATTTCAGCAATCAAACTCCATGACTTTTCAAACCATTTCTATCCTTATCTAAGCTAGAAAACTTGAATCAACAGCTGGAACTTGAAACTAAACTAAAGAACTTCAATAGAATAGAATTTTTTGGAATTTTGTGTTGTTTTTGGGTTTTTTGGAGAACTAGGATCTAAACTGAAATTCTAAACTCTCAGATTTCAAACTCTATTTTTTTGAATTTGAATTTTTTGGGGGGGGGGGGGGATTTTCAGATCAAAACCTTTGGGGAATTTTCAGGTGCTCAAAAACTTGTTAAAAAAGGCAATTGGGACTGCCTTTTATAGGCAAATTTAAGGGGAAGCTTCCAGATTTTCACTTACCCCTTTTTCCCCTCTTTTATTTTTAGTTTTTTATTAATTAGTCTTTTATTTTATGACTTGTTGCTCAAGTTACTACACTAAGTTCCTAAAATTGTAATTGGCACCCCATCTAGAATATTCTAGGGGTTTCCAATTCAGTTATTTTGCAGGATTCCCTATCTATTGAATTACCTATATTGCCCTTCAGCTAATCTGAAATTACTAAGTTTAGTCAAGCTAACCACTGGCCCTTTCATCCTAGTTAGATTTTGACTATGGTTAAACTCTAACTATTCTAATTCAGCTATATCCAATATCCTAATAATCAACACAAGCAGTCAAGGGCTAGAAAATAGCTCTAGTTAATACTAATGAATCAAATTGAATCGAAATTAACTCTAAGAACAATTAACAAAATAACAGGAAAAAAATACAATCTAATTAACTAATTAGTAAAATTAAAACCTATATTAGTAACACTGGATTAAACCAGGAGACATTCATCATAACGAAATCAGAACAAAAAATTCAGTTAGCAAGATTTGCAATTTTGCTAGTCTTCCAGTGGACATCGCTTTCTGGAATATGTACTTCAAAGGATCCAACCTGGTTATGAGGTAGGTAGAGTGGGCTTGAAGATAATGTCTCAACTTTTGGGCGACCCACGTCAAAGCACATCACGTTTCTCCAACAAAGTGTATTTAGCTTCATAACTGGTGAACTTTTTGCTCAAATAATAAATTGCCTGCTCTTTCTTTCTGTTTATATCATGTTGTCTAAGGACACTGCCAAAAGAATTTTCTAAAATCGTCAGATACAAGAAGAGACGTCTCTCTGGCTCCGGTGGGACCAAGACTAGAGGATTTGACAGATATTCCTTGATCGTGTCGAAGGCCTCTTGACATTCATATGTCCATTTGATTGCTGCATATTTCTTCAATGGTTTGAATATGGGCTCACGTGTGGTAGTCAATTGAGCAATGAACCGACTGATATAGTTTAGCCTGCCCAATAAGCTCATCACGTCCTTCTTAGTTCTCGGAGGAGGTAGATCTCGAATAGCCTTTATCTTTGTCGAATCTAACTCGATACCTCTCCTGCTGACTATGAAACCCAGGAGTTTGTCTGATGGGACTCCGAAGGCGCATTTAGCCGGATTCAATTTCAAATCATACTTGCGTAATCGTTCAAAGAACTTTCTCAAATCTCGAACGTGGTCATTCTGGCATGGCTCTCATATAGGTTGCTCCGGCATTCTTCAGCCCAAATGGCATAACCCGATAACAGAATGTACCCCAGGGTGTAGTGAAGGCAGTTTTCTCTGCATCTTCTTCATCCATCAACACCTGGTGATATCCTGCATAACAATCCACGAAGGACTGCATCTCATGTTTGGCGCAGTTATCAACAAGGATGTGGATGTTGGGCAAAGGGAAATTGTCTTTGGGACTTGCCCTATTCAAATCTCGGTAGTCCACACACACCCGGGTTTTCCCATCTTTCTTTGGCACTAGAACTACGTTGGCCAGCCATGTGGTATATTGGACCACTCGGATTACCCCTGCTTTCAGCAGTTTTGTGATTTCTTCTTTGATCTTATCACTGATATCTGTCTTAAACTTTCTTTGCTTTTGCTGAACTGGAGGACAATCGGGGTAAATTGGCAATTTATGCACTACTAGATCAACGCTTAGTCCTGACATGTCATCATATGACCAAGCAAACACATCTTTAAACTCAAACAGGAGTTGGATTATTGCATCTCAAGTTTTCTCATCCGTGTGAATGCTTATTTTGATTTCCCTGATTTCTTCAGTTGTTCCCAAGTTAACCGGTTCAGTGTCATTCAAATTTGGCTTAGGTTTGTTCTCAAATTGTTCCAGTTCTTGATTTATTTCCCTAAAAGCCTCTTCTTCATCATATTCCGGTTTTTGGTTCATTATTTCACAGTTAGACAGCGTGTTTGGATCTGGGCATGAAGTCCACAAGCATTTCATTTTATTTAAAGCTGCATTATTAGAACTGAAAAGGAAAATAACAAAAATCAGAAAGAATAGGGAGAAAATGAATGATGAAATATTAATTTCATTTCTTGAAATTGGAAAGATAACAGGGTTTACATTCAGGAATTTAAAGACAATAAACTAAAAGAAACATCCGGGTTACATCCTGGAATAAATCGGGATGCATAAAAAGTAGCAGGACAGGTCTACCGAGACTCCCGCCTTATCAGAAATGGCGTAGCCTTCCAATTTTGAAGCTTGGCGCTTGGTCCCATATATAACACCTCAGCGGTGCTAGTGCCCTCTCCTGGTTGAGCCATGTGGGTTTCGTAGAGTACTTTTCTCATTGCCCTACATATCTCTTCAATTTCTTCGGCTGTGAAAACATCATCATCTTCCTTTTCACTGTACTTAGGTTTGACAAAGGTCTCATACAGATGTGGCAATGGTTGTGGCAAGACCCATCCTTCCTTATTTCTCTCATCTGCCCATTTTACATCATCTGGGGGTAGGGTGGAAACCTATCCCGAAGAATTTTTCAGCCATAGACAAAGTCACCAGCACAGATATGCCCTGCAGAGACTTTCCAAGGCCTTTTCTCGGCTTGAAACCATGTCCGATCATCTCCTTTGCCACCATGATCGAGGCATTGGACAAGAAAGGTTGAGGGAAAGGGTTTCCTTCCTCATGCTGATCCGCAACCACAACTTCAAAATCTTGATAAACAATATGTTTGCTTCCTTCTCTTGCTTCCAAACATGGGATGGACGGGTCGCGATAAATTGACTGTTCGTCTTCTCCGTGGACCATGATTTCCTGATCTTCATACTCGAATTTCACCATTTGGTGGAGGGTGGAGGGTACAGCTCCCGCAACATGGATCTAGGGCCTTCCCAGAAGAAAATTATAAGATGTATCCATGTCTAACAACTGGAAAGTTACCTCGAAATCCACCGGGCCTACAGTTAATATCAGATCAATTTCTCTGATGGTATCCCTTTTAATGCCATCAAAGGATCTCACACAAACGTTATTGGGCCGAATCCTTCCAATCCCGATTTCCATTCTTTGCAATATGGAGAGTGGTGTCAACACCCGAGCCTCCATCCAACATGACTCGCTTGACATAGTAACCATCATACTTGACAGTCAGATGTAGGGCTTTGTTGTGAGCCGCTCCCTCTGGAGGCAAGTCATTTTTACTAAATGAGATTTGATTGACGGCGAAGAACCTTTCTGCCATTCTTTCGAGCTATTCGACTGAAGTTTCAACGGCACATACGCCTCATTCAGGGTTTTCATTAAGATCTTTTGATGTTCGGAGGATTTTGTCAGCAATGACAGTATTGACACTTGTTCGGGATATTTTCTCAATTGATCCACTACCTCATACTCAGGCATCTTATTTTTCTGGAAGAAAGCCTCTGCTTCCTTAGTACTCACAGGGTTCTTGGATGGAAAATGCTTTCGTGCGACATTGTTTACCTCCTGTACATTTGAATATTTCTCAACAGAGGTCTTTCCTGGATGTTCTCCCGATATTTATTTTCCTTTGTATGTAACCAGTGTATGCTGATAGTTCCACGGTACCGCAGAAGGGTGTGTCATTGGCTTCTGTGGTATGCGTCCAATAACCACTGGCTCATTCGGCCGAGGCGGTTTAATTGTCCCCCGTGCCACATAAGCTCCTTTTGGTACATACATTTGTGTTCCCTTTATCACTTCAAACTTATTTGAAGCACTCACAACCAGTGGCTTTTCTTGGCGACCTCGCAGAACATAGAGAATTCCCTTTTTAGGAGGCACCGTCTGTGCTTTTGTTTCAGCCTTCTCCTCACGTTCAGTCTTGACAATTTTATTCTTCTTCTCCACTTTTTATTGCTTCGGGGCTGCCTTGGGCTTCCTTTCTACATCGGCGATAACAATTATAGATTTCAAGGCTGGATCAAACTCCCTATCTTCACAAATCATCCTGATTACCGGCTCGTTATTGTGAGCGGGCAACGGATTGTTGGTCACATTTGGGACTTCCTCGTCGCTCAGCACTATCTTTCCCTATTCTATCAAATCTTCCACGGCTTTTTTCAATGTCCAACAGTTGTCGGTACTATGCCACTCAGCTCATGAGTGATAAGCACATCGGACGTTCCGCTGATAGGATGGTGATTCCGGGTTTTGCCTGTTTTGGGGTATGGGTTGCAGCAGATTCATTTGAACAAGCTTTGGGAATAGACTGGAGTAGGGTTCACCGATTGGTTTAAATTTTGGTCTTCTTGGTGGTTCCCGAGGATGGAAGTTATTCTGCAGAGGTCGAGGATTATAGTGGTTCTAGTGAGGAGGCTGATTTATTCGGAATGGAGGTTGATTTCTGTTGACCTGTGGCTACGGTCGGGCAAAGGGTTGAGCATTCATGACCACATACGATAGGGAAGCATAAGTCATATCAGAATGAGGATAGTAGTATTGAGGGGTTCTTTCGGAAAACACAGGTTTAGGAGCCCGGTATCTTCTTCTCTCTGATGCTGCCATAACCATTTCTTCTTTCTTTTTACCTTTGGCCATTCCTCCAGAACTGCCTTCGATGGCTTGTGAGGTTGCTCTGATGGCCGAATGACTCAAAATCCTTCCTATCTTCAAATCATTTTCTATCATTTCCCCGATTTTAATTGCCTCTGCAGAAGGATTGCCCATGGCCGACATCATATTTTGGAAGTAATCTGCTTCTTGAGCCTGGACGAAGACAGTTACTATTTCTACTTCATCCATGGGAGGTTTCACCCTCGATTCTTGTTCACGCCATTTAATAGCATTTTCTCTGAAGCTTTCTGAGGGTTTCTTCTTCAAATTTGCCAAAGAATTCCGGTCTGGTGGGATGTCAATGTTATATTGGAACTGTCTTACAAAATCTCTGGCAAGATCGTCCGAAATGTGCCATCCTGAGACGTCTTGGTCCATGTACCATTCTGAGGCAAAGCCTACTAAGCTCTCTCCGAAGTAGGACATCAACAACTCTTCTTTTCCGCCGGCCCCATGCAGCTGATTACAATACTTTTTCAAGTGAGTGATGGGATCGCCATGTCCATCATACTTTTCGAACTTTGGCGTTTTAAACCCTGAAGGCAAGTGCACATGAGGGAACATGCACAGATCTGTATAAGAAACACTTTTTTGTCCACTTAAGCCTTGAATATTCTTTAAACTCTGCTCAAGGCCCCTCATTCTTTTCGCCATTTCATCTTGTTCGGGTGCTTTAGGAGTTTTATCTTGCCCTGGTGTAAGCTCATATGGTGGTGGCTGAGAGTAAGTATATGTGGGATATTGATGATGATCCGCCTGAAAGACAGGGTTTTGGAAGGTGAAAACCGAAGGATCAACAGCAGGCCTCGGCAGTGAAGGTTGTGTTGTAACAGAGCATGGTGGAGCAGTGAAAATATTAGGAGTTGCTCCTGATAGGAACACCTGGGGGCGGACCTCAAAAGGTGTTCCTATGAAGTGGGCGATCATAGTAGGTTGTCCCAACGGAGTATTTGAGTGGCTAATGGGATGTTAGAAGTACCCCCGGATCTAGGAAATAGATCAGGAAATCCAGGGATGGCACTTGGAGGTTCTCTTCCATTGGTCCAGGCATCCCACATCTCCATGAGTTGGAGACATAGTATCCGGTTCTCTTCGGCTGTAACAGACTCAGATGTTGGGACCCCCGAGATAGGGCTATCTTTAAATATAGGAACTGCGGGCAAAGTCATTTCTGTAGACATTTCCACACTGCCTCTCGATCTGGTAAAGTATTGATGCGATGCCAGTGTACCACAACCAACCACCATTTCTAAAAGCTAAGCTGGAATTTTACAGCAACAATGGTTTGTTTGAAATAAATAACAGATAGGTAACCCCACATTGGGATGTGATGCACCTATACAGTTAAATGAGTATCTACATGTTTGCTACGGTTGCATGTGTCATCCCGGCTTCTCTTTTGTTTCCTTTGCTTTTCTTTCTCTTTTTGTTTTTTTCTCTCATTTTTCTTTTCCCTCTATTTTCCATGTTCTGCTTTTCTTTTTCTCTTGGCATGGTTTTCTCTCGATTCCTTATTTTCTTCTTTTGCGTTTCTTTTCCTCTCTTGTTTTCCTTTTATTTGCTTCCCTCGTATTTTTTTTTCTTTTTTTTTTCTTATGGTTACGGTCGAATCTTATGGAGATTGCCTACGTATCATGACCCCGCATGAATCAGACCAAGCATAGTTCTTGCACATAAATGTAAAAATAAGGAAATAATTTTATTTTTTTGGGGATTTTCTTTTTAATTTCTCATTAATAAAACTCTGATTACCAAAGCTACTAGACTATTTGTTTTTCTTAAAAGGAAAATTACAAAGCAAACTCAAAAACTAAATACAAACTCAATAACTAGGAATACATCAAAGCTTCAAATCCTGGGGCCCGCGGGGCATAATTCGGCATCGCCGCGGGCCTAAGTGCAAGACCCCTTTGCAACTGCTCCAAATCATTCATAACCTGGCGAACAATTATCATCACTGAAGCAAAGAAAGTGGTACGACCCATTCGTTCACCGTCTTGACATTTAATAACAATATAATTTGCAATGCCTCTGATTCTTTCCCTGATCCGGCCCTTTTCTTGGAGTAGTCGACTTATCTGTTGGTTACGAGCCTCTAACACCTGGGAGTCCTGGAAGTGATGATCTTGCAACAGTTTTATTTCCTTCTCCATCTCGGCGATTAGCCCATAGCATTGTTCCCTCTCAGCTTGAAATTCTTTGTCCCGCCGGGCTACCTTATCTTCGAGGATGTTTATTTTTCTCTTTATATTAGCAATGGTTCCTTCATAGTTCCTTTTCATTTGTTGTACCAACTGGGCTCTTTCCTCTGTCTTCTTTGCCCACTGTGCCCGAATTCTTGCCATGCTTTCTTCAGATTTCTCCAATTCTTCTTGGCAATCTGAGATTTGCTTCTTCAGCCCTTTTATCAATCTCTCGTCACACCGACTTATTTCTTGATTTTTGGCGGTTATTTTCATTTGTTGAATTTGAGCTTTGAGAGCTTCATTCTTTTGGGCCAGTTTCTTTTTATCACCTTCATCAGCTGCGGCTTCCACACTCTTTTCAAATTGAAGATCTTGGACCTGTTGCTCCAACTTCCCTATTCTTGCTCGGTATTCCCTTTCCTTGGCTAGCCAATCCCACTGCACCTGGGCCACGTCGGTGAATTGGTGTACATGTGGCCTTTTGGCGGGTCTCTCAGGGATTTGAAATCTTTTGCCAAACCAGTTTAAGTATTTGGGATCCACATCACCTATGGCCAAATCCTGGACTATAGTCTTAGGCTCAAGGAACCGGCACTCATTACATATTTGTCGGATTATTCCTTCCGGAAATACATCTTTTGGACCTAACTCAATGACCTTCCCGCTCAGGTCTTCATCATTGTGAACAGTTTGGAATCTTCCTAGTTTTCTCAAGACTCGGTAGGGAGCGTAAGGTTGGATGCTTCGGATGCCCATCAAAATAATATAAGGTACTTCCACCGATGTGTACACAGCCTCAGTAGCAGGAAGCCATCCGAAAGCCCATTCAACTTTATCCGCAGTCAAATATCTCAAGCATGACGACCAAGCCTCAGTGCCCTCGGGGAACTCAACACATGTTACCCTGGTTTCGAACTCCGCAATACAACTTAGCCCAGTTAGACCGTAGTTCATATACCCTGTGCGATGACAAAGGTGCTCCTGTAACCATAGCTGCAGTAGCAGATTGCAACCCTAAAAGAATTTTACATCCTCTCGGCACATGGTTAAAGCTCAGTACATTTCTGCCACAATCAAGGGAACCACTGTGATAGTAGGCTTCTTTATGGAAACATCCAACATTCCCACAAGGCCAATTTCTATGTGACCGTCTTTTCTTGGACAGACCACAACTCCTAGAAAATCTACCATGAATGCCAATCCCCTCCGTGCCTCCCATTTATCTTTGTTCCCGGCATGTGTCAAACCGGTGTTGGGCTCCTCAAAACCTTTCGGGTTGCCATATTGGTGATATAAGAAATGCAGTGTGCAACACCCTTCTGCTAGATGCGGATCTTGAATGTCCCGACCGATGCTCAACAAGTCCATGAATCTGTGGAGGGTTACTGGTGTCGGTACCAATGGGTATCTACTCTTGAGGTTCCCGTTGAGACTCGCATATACCGCAATCTCCTCCAATGTGGGTGTAAGCTCAAAGTCTGAGAATCGGAATACATTATAGGTTGGATCTCATAATGGTATCAGTGCCTCAATAATATCTGTTCTTGGTTTGATGTTCAACAAATCAACGAGACCACCCAAAACCTTGATCACGGTTTCTCGGCTATCTTTTCCCAAATCATTCCACCACATGTGGAGCTTCAAAGGGATCTCACTCATGACTGAGAAGGTTTCAATGTCAGATGTATTCATCCTGCACATTTATTTCAAGTGGATTTAATGACTTATTTTGACTTAACAGAGAAAAATGGCTATTTTTTGCAAAAATTGATTTATTTAGAGAAACAAGGACTTGGTTTTGCAAATACGGCCTTTCAGCACTTCTAGGAGGAAGATTTTAAGGCTGTGCCCACAAACCATTTAAAAATGACTCAGGGTGGTTGTTCTTGCAAAAACGGCCTTCCGGTGCCCTTTTGGGGACATTCGGCTTATTTTAACAAGAATGGCATCACCCGATTTATTGTTGACAAAAATGAAAATTTTGACATTTTTGGGCTATTTTTGCAAAAGGGAGGTTGGACTGGATGAAGGTTGCCTACGTATCTCACATCTGGTGAGAATCAAACCAGTGTAGTTCGGGCAAATTGGTCAAGACCAAATATATATTTTTTTTGAACAACAATCTTTTTCTTTTTTCAAATAATTCCCTTTTCATTTTTTCAAAAATTCGGCAGCATTTTGATACTATTTGAGCATTGTTTTTTCAAAACAAGTGGTTACCCTTACTTAGTCCTAACACTGCTATTTTCTCAATTTTCTCTCATTATATACGAGCCGGTCAACATGCAAAGCCGAGCAAATAAATGCGCAAGTAGCATAGAAGATGCATCAGGATGGTCTTTTTCATTTCAAGTCACCTGTCCTAGACGGACCCAACCCCTGTGTTGAGTCCCCTAAGTCAAATGCACATGATGCAAACAAACGTTCCTACTAGGGATCCGGCATGAGGTTTTGTTCTTCTAGGTTTAAACCCTAGGTTTATTGGTCTAGACCAGGCTTACCCGAGCAGACAACTCGAGCCGAGAGGGAGGCAGCGTACCGGGGATACAGAAGCTCCGCCGGCTTAGCAACTTATCCAAACCTTGTTCTAAACGGGAAAAGACTCTAAACAGAAGAGAAGCTACACGAAGTGCACCCTTCTCCATAATGTAGAAGACTCAGAGAGAGGAAAGGATTCGTAACAGTTTATATATACAGTTCAACAAATATCAAAGCGGTAAAACATTTAGCACGTATAACATGGAACATGTAGAAAACTCAGATAAAGCCAAATATAACAATTATACTAAGCTCGAATTCTTGAACCCTGAATCAAAATTCTGGGTTCATGTCCCCAGCAGAGTCGTCAGAGCTGTCACACCTCCTTTTTTACCCACCACCCGAAGGATAATGTATAATGGAGTTTTTTCACTTTAAGTGACATTATTCGAAATGGGATTATTTATTCGTTTAGAGTCGCCACTTGGGATAGGTTTGGCTTTTGGTGTCCCAAGTCACTGGTTTTCACTTGAATCCCAAATCGAGGAAAATTTTTCGACTTCCCAATTGGAGTCAGCGAACCAGAAATTCTGAATAAGGAATTCTGTTGATCTGAGGGAAGGAGTTAGGCACCCCCGGATCTCGTGGTTCTAGCACGGTCGCTTAAACTGTTATAATTGGCTAAAAACCTGATTTTAATACATGTTATTCCTATAGTGCAGTTTTAAAATTATTTAACGCTTTTAATTATTTTTTTTAAGAAATTGAACGTCGTTTAAAATATGTTTTCGGATCACGTCACATGAAATGCACTAGGATCCTCGACACATTTTACTCCACGTTTTAGGATTTGGATTTAGGTCGCATGAAATGCACACCCGAGTTTAAGAAGGTAAAATTATTAAACAGTGCACCTAAAGTGACTAACGTATTATTAACTTTGTGGGAGGCCATGAAAACTCGCTAAATGGCATGTCCCGAATTCTACGTATTTTAATATAAACATTTAAAGAGGGCCACGCAATTTATGAGTTTTATTTGGTGTGGCGCACCTCGTTTATTTTAAAGGCCATCCTAAAGGGACTATTATTTGTTAAAATATCATGGTATAGCCAGTTTTCACACTGGTCAATGAAAAATAGCCAGCGTTTACCAAGTCAATGAAAAATAGCCACTATTTTGCTGCAACAGGGACCGGTCCAGTATAATATACGGGAGTTCTGGTGCATTTGTGTACGAACTCCAGCATATTATGCTGGACCGGTATACTTTGCTAACTCCTGTAAAATTTGCGGGAGACTGGAGCACCAGTGCTCCAAACTCCAGTATATTATACTGGACAATTATACTTGCTGGAACTCCCGTAAAATTTGCGGGAGTTCCAGCATAATTATGCTTGAACTCCCGTAAAATTTGCGGGAGTTCCAGCATAGTTATCCTGGAACTCCCGTAAAATTTACGGGAGTTCAAGCATACTTATGCTGGAACTCCCGTAAAATTTGCGGGCGTATTTTTCCGGATTTTGAACAGTGTTTTCGCTCAGATTTAAAGTGGCTAAATTTCGATGACTTTTGAAACTTGGCTATTTTTCAACGACCAGTGGTAAATCTGGCTATTTTTGAATTTCTCCCTTATTATTTTCTAGCATGGATTGTCAATAAAAGGGCCCTAATTAATAAATATTATTAATTGCTAATATTAAAAGCGTACAGGGAATTTGGGTCTCAAGTTCAAGTCCACACTTGAACAAGAGGAAAACCTCTTAATTCAAGTATGCTGCTTAACTAGAAGGCCCAAAACTATAATTCAAATTTTAAAAAATTTAGTCTAAACAACTACGATAAGCTTCAGCATGTTGGGCCTCAAGAGCTGACCCATGGTTTTAATTGTAGTTATAACACTATTTTTACAAGGATATCCAAATTCCAGGCCCTAGACCAGGCCCAATTCGAAGGTGAGTAGAGGCGGATGTTCAGGTCCAAACCTCGAACGGCTATTAACTTTGAAGGGCTAACTGATTCAACAGGCTGAATATACATTGGGCCTGTCATTACATCATAGGCCCAGTTCCCATTTAAACTAAGGAGTTATACTGTTTGGGCTCCCAAAGAGCCCAAATTTGATACCAATTTTGGCTCTAGGCCTGTTAACAAGTCTGTAAGGTAGGTGTACAATTAACTCACATAAAAAAACATGTTGATTTAGCAGTGTAAACGAACTGCACAGTTCCCGTTTATTTACTTATTAATGTCTATCATTCTAAATCTGAAAAGTTGAAACAGTTTAAGCAAATCTTAAGTCATCAATCATCATTGAATACCATGTAAGTGATAGCCTGATTATTCTGAGTTCATTTTTAACATAGGCATAATACACAAACTAATTAACTAGCTATATTAAATGACAGGAATGACTGGACGACATGGATGTATATAGACTGATTTTTACAATGTTCTTTCCTAGTCTACATCTAAATCCAGACTTGATCCTCAACATTAATATGATAGCTAAATTAAACTAAGCTAACATCACTGTCATGCACATTTGAAAATAGTCTATAGAGTCCGATTACAAGCAATCTAAGGTTCTACTGCTACAACTAGAATGATGTTCAGAGGTATTATTATACTAATCATCAGGGATTAGAATGAAACACAGCAGCACATTCGTAAAAACAACTTGTTCATTATTGAACTTCAAAGGCATTTGTACAGGTTGATGTGATTCTTCATATATGCTTGAAGCTAGAGGAGTACCTGGATGTTTGAATCAAAATACAAGGAGAAATAGTCAGCCGGGACAAATAGCAATAAGCAACTCACACTAGCAGAAAACAAGGCCAATTTCAAACCCAAACCAAGCCACAATACCCAAGAAGGAAAGACAGGAGGGTAACATCAACAAAATGACCAAAACACACGTGTTTGAACCCAATTGACTTAAACTAAACCCAGTAAATCTTTGGAATTTCAGCAATCAAACTCCAGGACTTTTCAAACCATTTCTATCCTTATCTAAGCTAGAAAACATGAATCAACAGCTGGAACTTGAAATTAAACTAAAGAAATTAAACAGAATAGAATTTTTTGGAATTTTGTATTATTTTTGGGTTTTTTTAGAACTAGGATCGAAACTGAAATTCTAAACTCTCAGATTTCAAACTCTGTTTTTTGAATTTGACTTTGAAGTTTCAGATCTTCAAAACTTGCAGAAACTTTTTTGGGGGGTAATTTTCAGATCAAAACCTTTGGGGAATTTTCAGTTGGTCAAAAACTTGTTAAAAAGTAGGCAATGGGGACTGCCTTTTATAGGCAAATTTGAGGGGAAGCTTCCAGATTTTCACTTACCCCTTTTCCCCCTCTTTTATTTTCCTTTCTTTATTAATTAGTCTTTCATTTTCTCACTTGTTTCTCAAGTTAGTACACTAAGTTCCTGAATTGTAATTGGCACCCCATCTAGAATATTCTAGGGGTTTCCAATTCAGTTATTTTGGTGGATTCCCTATTTATTGAATTACCTATATTGCCCTTGAGCTAATCTGAAATTACTAAGTTTAGTCAAGCTAACCCGTGGCCCTTTCATCCTAGTTAAATTTTGACTATGGTTAAACTCAAACTATTCTAATTCAGCGACATCCAAAATCCTAATAAACAAAACAAGCAGTCAAGGGCTAGAAAATAGCTCTAGTTAATACTAATGAATCAAATTGAATCGAAATTAACTCTAAGAACAATTTACAACATAACAGGAAAAAAATCCAATCTAATTTTAATTAGTAAAATTAAAACCTATATTAGTAACACTGAATTAAACCAGGAAACATTCATCACAACGAAATCAGAACAAAAAATAAAAAATCACAAAACAGGATCAAACAACAAAAATTAAGCTAAAAATCAAAACAATTTCAAGAACAGAGTCAGAACAAGGATTGAACTAAAGTAAAATCAAACAGAATCAAGCATCAAATCCAGGAGAAACTTACTGATTTGGAGATTTAAACTCGCTTGAACTGGAAATTGGTTCTCAAATAATATTATGTGTTTGTTCTTGCCAAGAACAAACGTATAACACAATTTTAAAACCACTTGAACACTGGCTGACCCTGGAAATTCAAACAGCCCTAACAGCAAACCCTAGATCTAAGATTCGTGAAGTTTCAGTTGGATTTAAAGAGAATTGGCTTGAGATTTAGGTAGAGAAGGTTGAAGAGAGTATAGGGTGTTAATCTGGTTGGGTTTGGGTGATTTAGGATTTTTGTCGAAATCTTCTAATTGAGATTCGAGAGGATTGACTAGTGTTTGAAGAAAAATAATCACGGATTTGGAAAAGTGAGAGGAAGACGGTTCTAGGGTGTATTTTTTAGGTCATTTGGTGACCGGCCGTCAGCGGAGGCGATTTTCGGCTGGCGACGGATGGCAGAGGACGGCGGAGAGGGGAGGCATTACGCCGGCGTTACAGAGATAGAATGGGAGACGATTGAGAGGGTAGGGGGCCTCTCCGACAATATTATATGAAAAAAGAACGACTTCCCAGCCGTTGGATCAAAGATCCTCGACGGCTGGGATCGATTCCAGGTGAAACGACGTCGTTCCACTTACGAAAGCAGGGCAGGCTGGGATGAGACGGGATTTGGGCCTGGATTGGTGGTCCATTTGGGCTAGATCGAATGGGGTGTGGACTTGGACTTGGGCGACTTAATCAGCCCAAAGCCAGCATCTTCTTTCTTTTCTTTTCTTTTTTAATTTCTTTGTTTTTAATCTCTTATTTCAAAAATTAAACCAAGACCCTAGATTAATTCTAAAACTAAATTATCCGACCAAATCATATTAAGCTCTAATTAATAACTAACACGATTAATTAAATGCCAATTTTAAAAAAATTCACAAAATTCAAAGCTACAAGCAAAGCAAAAATAACTCAATTTTTTTTTTGTATTTTTTGTAAAATCCTAATTACTATTTAATCTAAAAACATGTAAAATTAAATCCCGAATGCAATGCATATTTATTTTTGTATTTTTGAATTTATGTTAAAATCAAAATGCACACAGAAATGCAAATAAACATGGAAATGATGCAATTAATTCCTAAAAATCAAATAATTAAAAGAAAAATCCTAAATCTAGGAATCTTGTAGGAGTAAATCATGCGAGGCAAAAATCACGTGCTCACATCGTGGGTCGGGCAGATTTAGAAATTAGGCTGGGTAATTTAAAATGAAATTGGGTTCAATTGAGGGTTGATTTAAGGCTACAGTTGAAATAAATGGGGCTAGTGTTTAAATAGCCACTTTTCCCTTATTTATTTTATAAAAAATAGTAAAATAATTTATAGAAATGAATTGAAGGTACGAAAATAATTAGTAATATATAATTATGAGAATAAAAATACTGGGGACAAATTTTTAATTATAAACGCAAATAAATCTTAAAATAGGCTAATATTGCAATTATATGCAACTTAGCTTCAAAAATACTAAATAAATTTGTGAAAATATGCAAAAATTATGTTGGCTATATTTTAGTATAAATATGAGAATCCAATAAGTGCATTGCCAAAATGACAGTTTGGGGAATACTTATTGGGTTTTTTTTCTTTATAAAATAGGGCAATAAAATAGATTTAAATTTTTTTAAAAATTAAGAAAAAATAGGAAAACCCTTGGACATGCATACATATATTATTACAAGGTTTCTTTGCATATAAAAATATACAGAAAAAATTGGGTATCAACATTGTTCACCTCTTAGTAATCTACACACATTCTAAGTTTATTCCCCTTTTTAGGGACAACCACTACGTTAGCTAGCCATTTGGGATATTTTACTACACTGATGGATCCTATTTTGAGAAGTTTGGTTACCTCTTCTTTGATGAATGCATGCTTTACCTCATACTGAGGTCTCCTCTTTTGCTTCACCAGTTTAAATTTGGGATCGACACTTAGTTGATTGGTAGTTATCTCCGATGGGATCCTTGTCATATCTATGTGGGACCAAGTGAAGAAATCAATATTATCGATGAAAAAATTAATGAGTTTTTTCTTGAGTTTGGGGGTTAACCCCGTCCCCAGGTATACCTTTCGTTTTGGAAGATTCTAGATTAATATGACATGTTCGAGTTCTTCGAGCGTATATTTCGTCGCATCTAATTCCTCGAGGGAAATGAAGGTTCGGGGGATGAGAAAATCTTTTTCTTCATCCTCATCCACCTATTCATCGAACACTTGTCCCTCGAGCTCAACCGAGGGTACGGGCTGTGATTGCTATTTGGTCACCTATTCGTCTTTTGACCTTTCTGATGTGGATGACACCGATATCGGTGCCAAGTCATGCACTGCAAACACCTCCTGAGTTTCATGTTGCTCTCCATGTACTGTTTTCATGCCATCCTTCGTTGGGAACTTCATTATCTTATTAAGGGTCGATGGCACCGCCCTCATGCTGTGGAGGGTCGATGGCACTTCCAAGCAAAGCATTATACCTCATGTCACATTTGATGACATGATATTTGGTGTCTTGTATGGTTCTGGCCATGTTGACCGGGACGATGATTTCTCCCTTAGTTGTTTCACTTGCCATGTTAAAGCCATTCAAGACTTGAGATGCCGGTATGATTTTATCTAGCAGCGCGAGCTTTCCACGACCCTTGACCTGATTATATTTGCCAAACTACCTGGATCCATGAGAACACATTTAACTAGAACTCTATTTAAAAGGATAGAAATTACCAGTGCATCATCGTGTGGTTGAGATAAACCCTCGATGTCTTCCTCGCTGAATGTGAGAGTATCCTCGGGCAAGTAATCTCGAGTTCGTTTCTCCCTTGTGATGGATACTTTGGTGTGTTTTAATATTGGTCCCTGTGGGACATTAACTCCACTGATGATCATGTGAATGACATGTTGAGGTTCTTCAGGTTCGTTCTTTCTGCATGTATCTCTCTCTTTAAAATGATTCTTAGCCCGATCACTTAGGAATTCTCTATGGTGGCCCTCATTGAATAATCTAGCCACTTCTTCCCTTAGCTGTCCGCAATCCTCCGTTTTATGACCATGCGCTCCATGATACTTACACATGAAGTTCGTGTTCCTTTGGGATGGATCGATCTATATCGGCCTAGGCCACTTAGTATCTACGATTCTCCCAATAGCTGAGACGATCCCTGATGTATCTATGCTAAAATTGTATTCTGATAATATGGGGACTTCGGCGGGGTTAACGTACTTATCGAACCCGTTCTTGCTCATGAGTCTCCAAAAAACTTGACCTTGGTCACTTCTTCGATCGCTACGAGAGATATTGTGGCTCAAGCCGTTATTTCTTCGATTAGCATATGGTTGATACTGTTCTTTGTTGAAACTTGATCCCTAGTCTATGTCCCTTGGGGGCTTGCTGTGAATCTGGTAGGTTGAATTGAGCCCGAAAGGGCTCCTAACTGGTCATCCTCGACCCTGATTTTTGACTGATAATGATTGTGCACATCTGACCATCTCACAGCTGGATATTCAATCAAGTTCCGCTTTAGTTGTCGAGATGCAATCAAGATTCTTTCATTCAAGCCTTGTATAAAGGCCTGAACCACCCAGTCATCGGAGACTGGCGGTAATACCATTCTTTCCATTTGAAACCGGGACACGATCTCCCGCAACATCTCGTCGTCCATTTGTTTTATTTTGAAGACATTGGATTTTCTTGTGGCAACCATTATGTCCCCAGCGTTTGCTTTCACGAAGACATCTGCCAACATAGCAAATAAATTAGTGGATTTAGGAGCTAAGTTATGATACAAGATCATAGCTCGTTTTGATAGTGTTTCCCAAAACTTTTTCAATAACACTGACTCGATTTCATCGTCATTCAAGTAATTTCTTTTGATTCCACAGGTGTATGAAGTAATATGTTTAATAGGGTCAGTTGTTCCATTATATTTTTGTATATCGGGCATGCAAAACTTCTTGGGAATGGGCATCGGAGCCACACTTGGGGGGAAAGGTTTTTTTTTAATTTTTTTGCATCTAGACCCTTCAAAATCGAAGGTGCTCCCATATCTGGTATACCCGGGAGTTGTATGTTTCCACCTGTGAGCACGTGATTTTTGCCCTAAGCAACTTTATTCCAAAAGTTTCAAATAAATGATTTCTTTTACCATTTTTGTGGATTTTTGTTGAAATTACTGTTAATTGTTGCATTTTAATTCATATTAAAAATACAAAAAATATACACATGCATTAGGGGGTTTAATTTTACAATTTTAGTATTAATTCTAAAGAAAAATAGCATTTTTGTGCTTTAATTAAAAATTACCATAGAATAGAAGTTAATTAGTTTAATAATATGAAAAAAATACCAAAGAAAAGATAATTAAAAAATACAAAAAAGAAAAGAAAAAGAAAAATACAAAGGGAAAGTGTAATACAAAAAATACAAATACAATAAAATTTGGGCTAATACAAATTATACAAATTAAGAGCCCAAAAATAAGAAATTGCCCAGGCCCAAATGAGTCATACCCGGTCTGCCCATTCTATACCAAAATGACCCCATTTAAGGTATAAAAGATCTGGGCCGTTCAAATAATGAGATCTAACGATCACGTTACACTAACCCTAAATAAAGAAAATGACATCGTTTCATCTTGTGTAAATCTGAACCGTTAATTTAATCAATCCAATGGTTGACATTGAATCATCATTTAAATGATACAGTGCCGTATAGGGTTAAATGAATCTGAGCCATTGGTTCATTAGATCCAACAGTCTCAGTACATTAAAAGGCTTTTAATATAGCCAGGCGTTACACCCTTCTTCATTTTTCCCCTTTCCTCTTCGACGAACTAACCCTAGCCGCCCTAGTTCTCTCCCAAGCCCGCCAGAACCCTACCGGCGGGAGACGCTAGTTAGGCCAAAACCTTTGTCCTTAACACCATAGACGCCTCTCAGTCCCCTCTTCCCACCCCCATACCTCTTTCTCCTCGAATAAGGCCGGAACCCTTCGAATATTAAAATTAGTATCGTCGGAACCCTAGTTCCGGCGAACACTGCTTCATTGAAACCATTCCCAAATCACCCTATAACATCCTCTTGATATCCTCAACACCGTTCTGAAGCCCTAAGGTCTCAAAAATCGCTGTAAGACTCAAAAATGTTCAACAAGAGTCTGCCGGCGACTAAAATTTCAAGAAAAGGCTATAAAAGGCCTCCTGGACAATCAGAGTTATTTTTTTTAAAGAGAAAAGAAGAAAAAAAAAGAAAAACAGACTGTAGAAAAAATAACGAAAAAGCTAATTTCTTTCTTCTCTTTATTTTATTTCGGTTCTTTTCTTTTTTATATGTTTCTACACGCATGTTTTTCTCTTTTGATTTTATCATAATTTTTTGATTCATTTCTGTTTGTTATTAGTTTCATCAGGGGTTACTTAATCTCTGTTTTAAATAGTATTTTAGATTTACAATTTGATACTATCAGGGTTTTAATTTTAGTTCAAATTCTGATTAATTTTGATTAGTAAAAAGATTAGCCAGTAGTTAATTGGATTTGTTATGATTGACCGTGATTTGAATTGTTCATGTTTGATGAATTCTGATTGGTTTATAGCTGTTTGATCTTCGCATAAGTAACTGGCTGATCCTGATTAGTTTTGTTAATTAGTTTGTTAAATCCTATAGTTATGGTTAAATTCAGTTGTTATAGTTAAAGGGGTATAGGGGTTAATTGGCAGAAGGCTAAATAAGTAAAATCAACAAAGTCTCGAGGGTCTTTTGGGGATATTAAAAGGTTCAGGTGTAATAAACCTAAGTAAGGGAGGGTACTTTAGGTATATAAAAGGGTAGTTGAATAGATATTAAAAGGAAGTGAATGGTAGAATAGGAATTTCAAAGGAAAAGGAATATGGTAGAAGTAACTAGAACCGTCTAGGTTAGGGCATTAGTATAATTTCTAATAAATAGGTGTAGTAACTTGTTTAACAAGTTAAAAAATGAGGAACTATTAGATAAATTCTGATTTTAAAATTCCCTCCAAATTCAAAATCTATAAATAGGCAGTTTCAGCCTTAATTCACAAGTTTTAGAACCCCTAGAAAATTCCATAAAATATCTGCCAAATTTCCAGATCTAAAAACTTTTCCAGATCTCAATTTCCTTCCCTGGATGTGAATTCATTTC